>VKOC01001758.1:0-89290 GCA_009364415.1 Spea multiplicata
AGGGTACTCATATTAGCCTTTACAATTTCCCTGCTGCTGTGTACTATACTTCCCATAATCCTCAGCCAGTATCATGGGGGGCATTTAACTGGCTGAGCATGAGGGGGACATTAGGTTTTGCTTTTTTTAAACCATCCTTTGTTGCTATTAAATTTACTTATATTAAACCACATTTGAATCATAATCGTATTTTTATAATCAATATGCGTTAGAAAATCAGGAAAAGATGGGCTGATTTTTGATCCCAGGAACGGGATTGGTTTGTTTTTAGTTGTAACTTACCCTTGTCCCCGCTTGGGCATTATTTTGGAATTGTGTTTGTCAACATTACCCCACACTACTGTATACAGCACTGTAATTTCTGCTCAATGACAAATATATTTTTTCCATGGGACATCTACATACCTGGGAACTTCTCGGCTCCAGATACCAACCTTCCCTTGCGTTGATAAGCGGTCCGCAGTGGAAAACACCCCATTTCAAGGAAAAAAATGGGCAGGGAGCGGGGCGTGTCAAGACGCTCACGGAGGATTCGGGTCTTGACCTGGGGAACCGGCGGAGCGGCTCTCACCCGGAGAGTTCCCATGTATGCACGTCTAGCAGCAGCCCTTAGGACTGTATTCCTTTTTGACCAATAGCCATTATTTCAGGACATCCTAAATCTACTTATACATTGTGCCTGCTAATAAAGGACTTCATAAAGGATCCTGTCTTGTGTATAGTGGTGTTTCAGTTAAGAACAGAATCTGTTTTCAAACCGTTCCATTGGAGGAAGTTTAACTATAAGCCAGGTAGCCGCAACAACATTAAATAAGGCCACTGAAGTGGAGAGGCTGACTGGCCATATGGACGCTCGCATCTGTACATGTAAGCGGATGCATTGCAAGTCCATTAAATTGGTCATATTTGAATATCTGGTGCCTATTCTTCTATTCTTGTTACACACTTGATGCTTGTTCTACATATAAATGAATCATGCCTAAATTGAAGATGGATTTTCCCCCCTCATTACTGCTTGTGAATATGCATTTTAAGTAAGACACATAGTAACAATTCTGCGTTGGTGTAGCAAATATCCAAGCCTAAAATAAAAAAGCATAGGGAATTTCTGTTTATTAAACCATCTGTTCTCAGACAACCAGCAAAAACAAACCAGAATAACAGAATAACAGTTCTGTTGGCGATTTTCTTTTCTTATATGACTAATCATTTTTTTTAGAAATAGACATTTATGCTGCAAATCAAGAGAATCTTGTAAACTAGAAGTCTATAAGGTACTTGACATGACTTATTTAAACCACATACTGATTACCAAGCAGAACAGTATTTCGGTTGGACATGAGCCACATTAACAAAATTATAAGAATTACGGCTGAGAGATTTACCTATAATTTCCATATAAATATTTTTTCTTTAACTTCCCTTTGCGTAGGGATGTTTGGCAAATCTCATTAAGTATGTTCAATAAAACCTCTTTCCCTTACTACATTTATATCAGTGTCAAGTGTGAGCATAAAGTACGTTTTAATGAACTGCAAAACACTTTGGGGGTAGTTAGAAAGAGATATATAAACAGCAGCAAGAAACATATTGGAAAATAAAAATTTCAAGGGGCTTTATTTCATGTCAAGTAGATAAATTCAATCACTAGATGGCGCTGTTTTATTACAATTCACCTCGCCTACCCGTAATAAGAAAAAACCTGAAAGCACTGGACGATTTTTATTGGATTAACCGAACATTTTGAAAGGGAACATTGTGCTTTATTGTTATTAACACAATTATTATTCCTATCGCCATTAATAATAACAACTATGGCAAGAAAACGTTACATCAAGAGAAAACACACCATGCCTAAATTGCCAAATATAATTTGAAGACTCAATTTATGTATCTCCTGCTTAGTTGTTTTTTATTAAAAAATAATATATTGTACTTCCAGCAAGTTAGCTATTAAAATGCGGCTGTACTGAAACTTTGTATATCCCCAGAAACCACATTTTAGAAGGCACGAAAAGTTCCCAAGGGATCCAGAGGAAATTGTACAATCAGATTATTGCAGTATGACCAGGTATGCATTTGCTTTCTGCCCAGCATGTAACCATTTCAATTGAAACTAGAGCTAACATTAATGTAATCCAGGTTACTCCCAGCAAACGTGATCCTCCAACATACAAACATACAAACGGGGGAAAAAGACAGGCATTCAACCCAATCCTCAGAATAGTTAGGAATGCAGGCAAACTTAAATGAATTGTACATTTATTTGATGTTCACATAATATGGCAGCAGAGATTCGGGGGAGAACAAAGATGAAGCATTTGGCACCTTACTGCAATCCCATTGTACGCAGCTGCAGAATATGATAGCGTCATATACATAATTATAGCAATCCTACTAAAGTTTTACTCCACCAATAGTGATTAAATAGACAAAGGGAAAATTGTGAAAAATTTAACACATTCAAATTCCTTTTTTTTAACTAAAAATATGCATAGATAGTGCGAGATCCTGGACCTCAGATAAATCATATTTATAAAAACAGATTCCTTTCTGTATCATCAATGGCAGTTACCTACAACATCTACAGTGTAGTATAGTTAGTCATCTTGTAACAAAGTATATTTATCTAAATTAAACTGAATGGCATATAAAGTCTGGAAATAATAGCAATCTATACCAAGAGTGTAAATAATGCAGACTTTCCAAATATCACTGGTGCCAGAAGCAATCCCACATACCTACTCGATCTTATTTTGCTTTTCTTGTTGTCTCATTACGGACTTCCCCTATGGTATACTAGATACCCAATTGTGAATGGACAGTTAAATGACATATTGCCTTTGGATATTTTAGCATATACCGTACATATGGACAAAGGTACTCTACTGGGCAAATGAGCAAACATTCACACAGAAAAACAGCAAAATTCTGTGAAAAGGCCCCCCAAGAAGAGAGGAAGCAGTTATAGCTGCAAAGGTGGGGACCAACTACATATTAATGTCTATGTATTTAGAATGTGATGTCATAAAAGTTCCTGTTGGTGTTATAGTCAGGTGTCCCAATACTTTTGTCCATATAGTGTATGTGTTAAGTGGCAAGCGCTTGATAATTTGGCTAATGTGACTATTTCTGGGACCAGGGACAAGGAGTCATTTATTTTATAGGGAGGGGACTTTCCACTCTTATGAAGACTGGTTTACTATCCTGTCTCCAAGTGGGAGTGATTACATATAACACATTTTGGTATTTGTAAGACATGGAATGATAAATACAGCCTTTGGGAATTTCCACCATATCTCTGAATACATACTATCAAGTTTATCTATATGTAGATGAATGTATCCTTTGAATGGGGACACCAAAATACCAAGTTCTATACTCTTCAAATGAAATGACTAGACTGGCCTTATATGTCAAAGAGGGGTGCTAGTCATCAAAAAGGCCTCTTCCCCATCAATGGTCTGGTGTTCATGCCAATGTATAGAAGGCCTTCTGGTACCTATTAGAAGAATCCAGTTAGGCTTGGGTGTTCCAAGTTGAGCCTTGGGTCTAACTCACTCCATATGTCACCAGGACCAGCTTGCCAAAAACAAATACTTGAATGCAAGTAAATTACTATTGTTCTTTTATGCCTCTTGGGTCGACAACATGCTCTCTTCCCATTAAGGAGCCAATCCTATATTCAAAACATATTTTTCACAGATAATAGTTCCTTAGCATTGTACTGTCATCCTTTTTGTTTTTTTTATACTTTGGTGGAGTAAAAAAAAGACTTTGAGTGTCTCACGCTGCTTCCTGCTGATTGAAAGGTTACAATTCTTAATAATTATGAAGATGGAAAGAGATGCAGTTGAAAATAAGAGCAATAATTAAATAGGGGAAAACTAGAGATAAGCTATTAAAACAGATGGGAAAGCAGCAGGAGCACAGGCAAAATACATACACTAAGTCAGACAAACTTTCCTAATACGTCTCTCCCGTCTTTTAACTTCAGTTAAATCTGGATCAAGTCCATCATCAAGAACTGCTTACTACTTACTTTCAAGACAGGGGGAAAAACACAGGACAGCTTGGCTTTTCTCCGCTTCATGAGTAGCTTACACTAAGAAAAAACTTTATTTGATTAAATAAGCATTTAGAGCATGAAATGAGTCAAGAAAACAGATTTAACCAATGAGGCATGCCATTTTTTTTAAAGAGTGATACTTCTTTACAGATGGACTTTTTTTTGCAGTTTTTTCCTTTTCTTTCCCCCAGAAGGAAATGCAATTCTAGAAGAAGCTATGTTATGCTCCTATGATTACAGGGATTAGATGCAGTACTTGCTTTCATGAAAAAACCTGCTCAATCTAAGGCCCTAGTAAATGCATGAAGATTTTTCTTAACACTAGTCTCCCCTTTGTAGCCTCTTGTTATAATAATGGAAGATGTCCTTTTAACAGTTTTTTTTTTTCAAGTGGAATTATAAAAAGCCTCCAACAAGTGCTCTTTCCGTGCACCCCCTCCCTGGATAATACAGACACTTAGCACCTTTTTCTAGGAACGCAATCTCGGCTATGCCAGCTTTTATGTTAATTAAAACAATTATATGTTTGGATGTACTTTACGCACAGATTTCCCACCAGTGTGCATTTGCGCTCTCTATGCTCTTTTGTAAATAAAACGTTCAATAAATATTTTCTTTAGAAATATATTCAAAACAATAGCATAAATCAGAAGCCCTGTGCAAATGCTGCTTGTCCCGTCTTTCAATTCTTAGCATATTCACAATCGGAAGAAAGCAAATAAAACCCAATAAATATAATTATTAATCGCCAGCCTGCAATGTGTTGGTTGGCACTGTTCTGCATTCCATTTATTATATAAGACATTAGGTATGAGTCTGGGGCACCACCATTGTGTTTTATGTAGTCTACTAATCAGAACTCAAACACATTGTGAATTCATTTAATAATTACAGTATGGCTCTCCAGGGCATGCATTGTTGTTTCACAATTGCATATCTCGGTGGTTGAATTTAAAAACCTATTAAATGTAAATGTACCTTACGCCACAGAGCTTTCGTTCAAGAGATAGCCACACAAAGAAGTGACATGTCATTTCATTGAATGATTTTTTTAAATTACACAAAAAAATAATCCTGCATTGTACTGACTTCTTAATAAGATGGGCTATGAAGACACAAGATGGGATAGAGATGTTACATTATTGGGAATTTCAATGAAGTCAAGGAAGTTAATTTACATGTTATGCTTTCTATTGAGGGGATTCATGTTGAAGTTTTGTTAATGTATAGCTAGCTAGTGGATAATTTATAGAAATCCCTAGTATGTACCGTCTCTGTTTGGTAAGTCCCTAATGATTGTATTGGCTCCCATGACTATAGTTTCATTTTTGTATTACTAGACAGAAGAGGAGTCCTAGGGGCTTTATCTTATCTTTTAGATTAATGACATCACATGTTGATCTTTATTATACAATCTGAATTTCACAAATAGGTTCTGGCCCTTAGATTTTATAGTGTCGAACCATTATTTGGAAAACAATATCATTGGTGCCTCTATCATCTTTATCTGAAATTTGCTCCTTTGGAACTTCTTTTTTTCTTCTTGCAAAGTGATTCAGCCTGCCCTATGATCTATACAGGTTTCCACATGCAGAACGCTGTTTTTTGCTCATGTACATTGGCACAGTAGATTGCTTAACATGTGAGCTGCTTGGGGACAATCGTTCTAGAGCTCTTTCTTATAACCTTCTATGCTTTGTTTTTGCTTGACTGTAGCGCTTACAATTTCAAAATGCTTATGCTGCTTAATAGCTCCTATCTGCCTGCCAGTAAGTTCAGTGTTGCATATCTAAATAGCTATGTGCAAGTTTAAGTTATGTTCCTAATTAGGCTGTGATGTGTCCCTTAGCTGTGTCACAAAGCTGTCCATTGATTCACTTTCTTCTTGCTTGCAGCTGTCAAATGTATACCTATCCTAGCATGTTTTTGTAGGTTCAAAATATGGTTGTTATGCATCGAGTATGGCTGTGGTATGTCATTGATGCTGTCCTGTCAGGCTGAGATAATGCTTACAAACATGGCGACATGCACTGTCCATCACCCTCTCCAGTGTGGCTGCTTGCACATCAACAGGCTTTTCACTTAGCCCAAAAGTTAAAGACGTTGTCAAACCTTCAAAATAACAAAAGCTCATTTGCAATCATATGTTGTACAGATTTAAGCTGTATATTCTATACATCTTTTGTTTACGGCTATTGTTAAGCAAGACAATCTAAAAGCAGAAATGGGCTCACTGGACCTGATACGGGCAAGCACAAGCAACTGGAGGTTACCCAAAAAGAGAGTATTCCTCAGACTTATTGTCCAATCTTCTTCATAACCTCAGGCAGTGGAATTCTATAATCAGCTGCTATTAGGGTGACCACATCGACCAGGACACATATCATTTTTACATATACTGCTGACCAGCGCATTTTATTGGGGCTGGTCAGCAATAAGTAAAAATGATATGTGTCCTGGAAAACATGGCCAATGTTGTCACCCTAGCTGCCACGATAAGATGTTTTTACTTTCTGTTCGTAATGTAATCACACACAGAAGGCAAAACAGGTTGAGATACTTATGTGGTTCAAATGAAGACACTACAGGATGTTAGTGTACAGAAGCCATGTTGGAAAGTCACAATGCACACAGGAAACAGGAAGTAGCCACCAGCAACAAAGTAATATAATCAAACATGAACATCCATAACATGAAAGATCATTGGGTTCCATATATGGTATTTGATTTATTACATTTGGTTTTTGTGAATTGCTATTAATGTATGCCTTAATTATATACAATTATAGATGAAATATAAAATGCACAGTTAATCACAACTTTCTCCTATTATATATACAATGAAACCAAGTACGTATTCGGAATAACAAATTTATGTTAAGATTAGAACAAAGACAAAGAGGAATATACAACATATGTGATAATGTGATGCGGTTTATAAAATGATGTTTATCAATCTTTTCACCAGTAGAAGGATGGTGTGTAGATTTTACATTCCTTGTTTAACTACAGCTTACATGAGCATAAACTTGACTTCAACTCACAACCTTTAAACATGTAGTCGCATTAACTTGCAAATGGGTCTTTGACTAATGACTCAAGTCTTTAGTGAATACACTCAAATACCTCTGATATCACAGTAACCTGTCAATTAAGAACTTGCAAAGAAGCCAGGAGTTTAAAAGGGCAAACAGCTCATACCTGGCTACAAAACATACAACAAACATTGCTGAAAATTAGGCAGTATTGAAAAATGTTTTATTATGAACTTGTTTATACATTGTCCTAGAAATTAATTGCTGGGACTTCATAAGCTGAGAAAACGGCAGAAATTGTCCCTGTTCCATTACTCATTAAGCATTCTCACCTAACTTTGGCATAAATTCAGACATTTTAAAATACAGTGTAATAAAAAAACTAAATATATAACTAAACTGCATAAATTACAATCTATCTAAGTAGAAACAAGGCTCAATGAATCTAGGTCTAATTTAGAAATAATGTCCTCCCAGAAACAAAATATTGTAGATCTTTTAGCGTGAAAAAGGTGCTTGTTTTATATAAAAACCCTTTGTTGTTTTGTTAATTTCACATTAAGAAGTGGATCATTTTGCAGATGCAGGGGTAGCAGTAATAATGAAGATGGTTAAAGTACTAGCACAATGAACACTGCTTATCTCTGTCTACCTCTGACCTCTATTTATTTCGCTTAAACGAAGATAGAGCCATCTCATATATAATCAGTTTTCCAGCAGTCTTAAATATAATCCATTCCACAAATTATTGTGCATGTTGTCTAATTTTTCTTTTTTTTATCATATTATTGTATAGTAAATGTGTATAGATCAGGCTATTTCAGCACTGTCCATTACTGGTTTGAGATGAGGCTGCCATGTTGTCTTTCTTACCTTAAATTTTTAGAAACTCCCATGGTCTATGAGGGTAGTATTATAAGACATAATAAGTAAAACAACGAATAACAGAAGTAAGATTACATTAGGTATCTAAATGCTTTCTATCTCCATGAAGTCAGAATTGAAATGCCATATTCATGTGGTAAACTAAGCAGAAAAGCTCCGTTTTGGTAGGATTTTCATCACTTTTACTCAAGTTAACTATATATTTTGCTTGTCTGTCATTGGGTGAAATAAAAGATAAATTCCCAAGCTATTTGCTGTCTCTACCACTTCAGCAATAGGGGCACTCGAGGCATCAGGAGAAATAATAAACATACAAAAGTCCTATATGCAGCAACCTAGGCGATCATGTTCCCCGGTGTGCCACTGCTCAATGGGGCGAAGTTTAAAATGCCGCCCCCCCTGCCGACGGCATTATCTACCCTTACCCCCCCTTGGTACTTACCTTTAAACAGTCCTGCGGCGAGTCTCCCTGCTCTGCCACTGTGCCGCCTTGTAAGGAATTACAAGCCGGCACCGAGATCCGAACAGGAGACTCGTCGCAGAGGAGAGGGGGCGCCGAGCGGGTAAGTGAAAACCACTCGGCGCCCCTCTCTCTCCTCCGCTTAAAAAAAAAAAAAGCCCTTGGGGCGGCAAAGTACCGCCCCTTCAAAAGTGCCGCCTGGGGCAATTGCCCCACTTCATTGTGGGGCCGGCCCTGGCTGTTTTACACTAAGAAAGACTGTGCCTAGTCTTTATATAATTATATTTAAGATGTCACATTATATTTAAGATGTCACGTTATATTTAAGATGTCACATCCCAGCAGTAAGGAAGGCAGCCATGGATGGGCCAGCTGAGGGAGTAAAATGCAATGTAATGCTCAAGCACTTAAATCTAAATATCATTACATATATATATATATATATATGTAATGATGTTGATAACTAAATATGACTCTACATCACCACAGATTGGCAGGATTCTCCATAATACCTGACACAAACCGGATAAGGATAAAATCCTAGCTAAAGAACCTTATTTTTAGGTGCTAGAGAAGGGCTTCCAGTCTAAGGCATAGATTGGCTCCACAACATTGTAATGAACAGTCCAGCAACAATAATCATACCAAGAATCGAGGTGCTTTACATGTTTAAACTCCATCACATACTCACATATGACCCCTGTAACACAATTTGTACATCTGCATTTGGACAAAAGGTATACAATAAGGCACAGGTTCATGTGAACCACTAATTATGTCATTTACATGATCAGTTGCCCATGTGGACTTGCGTATGCAGACAAAACTGACCGTATTCATAGACACAGATCGTCTATCATGACAGTTTACCGGGATTAAAAATCTGACAAACCTAGATTGTCTGACAAAAATCTGACAAACATAGATTGTCACAATTATATTTTGTAGATTTTGTTCATATTCCAGTGTTACCACGAGGACGTGACATGTTGAGACTTTTGTTCCAACGGGAATGCCTTTGGATTTGCACTTTAAACAATGTGTCTCCGCGGGGTTTAAATAAACAGCTTTCATTTATATCTTATCTCCATCTGTGTCAATAGTGAGTTTATGAAAATTCATTTCTAGGGTATTTGTTGATATCTGTCAGTGTATTCTTTTGAGGGATATGATTAATTTACTTATTGCTTTAGGATTTGTTTTAGTTTACATAAAAAGTATCTGTGGCTTGCACTGTTTATACCCTTATAGTGCCTTCTAGAAGCCAAAATTGCATTCATATTGGTCATTAGCAGAGATAATTTACATAGTTGTACATAGTAACGCTTACATAATGTAACAGTTACATACAGTCTCAAATTTAATAATAGATTGTTTTGCAGCTGAAAGCAACACTTTTGCAAATCCCTATATTTGCGAGTATTGAGGTAAGTGTTTACAACAGCTATGATATGGAAGTAGTGCAACTAATGAAAAAGCAGCAAGTTATAGGTAATATTTTAGGTAGGCATTTAAAGGGTTACAGAATTGTGATGTGTTACACACAGGTATTGTGATTTAGTTATTTGTTTGGATTGATATGTATTGGTTACACTCATCCAACCTCATTGCTGACCTCACAAATGCTCTACTGGATGAATGGGCAAAAATTCCCACAGAGGCACTCCAAAATCCTGTGGAAAACCATCCCAGAAGAATGGAAGCTGTTATAGCTGCAAATGGGGGGGGGGGGCAACTACATATTAATGTCTATGTATTTAGAATGCAATGTCATAAAAGTCCCTGTTGGTGTAATGGTCAGGTGTCCCAATACTTTTCTCCATATAGTATATAACTCACAAATATAAAAATACAAATCACTAATACAATCTTCAAAAAACTTCCCAGAATAATAAGTATAAGAACTCTCAAACACATAACCACAAGTCCAAAATAGTATTGGTTCAGGAAGCTCAATTCCCCGACTTGCTTTGTTGCTTTTAAGCAGGAGTTGTTCTTACCATATAATACTATTAAAATGTATTATTTTTCCTGATTGCATATTGAGCCCCTGTTGGGAACATGGTGGCCACATCACTGAAAACAATGAATTTGGGGCATGCATGAATTTCACAGTATTTAAAAATATGTAATTATTTAGGCTTTGCTATGGTATATGATAAGTACTGTCCAGTTTCATTTGCCTTGTTTTTGTTCCAGTGTTCTTCTTTGCCTGTCTTTTCTGTAACCGTAGACCAGGATTTGGCATTTGTCCTGTGCTTTTCCTGAATGAATGCTTGCCATGCTCAAAGGTTTCTGGTGGGTGACCACAGGAACCTGGGGGCTAAACCTCTAGTTGCTTGTGCTTGCCCGTATCAGGTCCAGTGAGCCCATTTCTGCTTTTAGATTGTCTTGCTTAACAATAGCCGTAAACAAAAGATGTATAGAATATACAGCTTAAATCTGTACAACGTATGATTGCAAATGAGCTTTTGTTATTTTGAAGCTTTGACAACGTCTTTAAACCATATTGGAAATTCTTCAGCTATCAAAACAAACGTTATTGAGTTTCATGCATCTAATGAATGTACAGATATTACTTTTGCTGATTCAAATCGTATTAGGAGACAATAACAATGAGAAGATCAGATTGAGAATATCAAATTCCACATATTTGTCTTGTAATGGAAAACTGCAGAATATTACAAGAGCAAAAATAATTTTCTTATTGACAGGGGGCATTATTCATGGTGGTGGTAGAGATAATATTTTTACTAATTGACTGACATAATCACTATGTACTGTGTACAAGTAGTCGAAATTACAGAAGGACACACAAAATCTATAGTAAAAGAGAGCTTCCTGATTGGTTGCGGTATTCATATCGAACGCCCAGCTGTGAAAATCAATTGTATGAGAGTGAAGAATTATTAACGCTATCAGTACTGTGCTGGATGGGTCAGTAAGTATGTTCAATGCTTTGGTACGGAGCAGTCAACTAGCACATATTTGTCTGTGAGCCTCATTGATCCAAAGCACTTTTGTGATTTTCTTGTCAAAGGAAGCATGCATAAAAATTTGATTCTTATTGTATTCCTCTTGGAGTTGGAAAGCTGGTCCTTTCATATTATAGTTAAATAAATAAAAATAATATTTACGTACAATTAACTGAGTAAGGAAGCGTGCATCTACACCCATTGTACCAATATATTGTAATACTGTTCATCTTCCTCAAAGTGTTGATATGCCATTCAGTGGTAACTAGATAATATACTGTCGATCCACAATGTGTCCCTTAGCAAATAGATGCAAATTTAGGAGACAGTTTATTTGTTGAGGAAAGAATATTCTTCATTTACACTGCCATACACGTTTTTGTGGATGAGTAATTTAAAACAAGCCAAAACAAGCTTGCTTTCCACAACTTTGCATATATTTTTAGCTAAAGTAGTTATTCTATTTTATAACAGGGGGAAATCTGCTCTTGAGCTGAGAAGTGGTGTTATTTTAAGAAAAAAAAATGAATTATTATTATTATTATCATCATCATCATTATTTTACAATACGTATATTCAAAGTTACAAAACTAAAACCGATGGTCTTAGGTAAACCGATACATTAGGTAAAGGGGGCCCTGTAATATATGTCTTTTTGCTTTCCTTTGCATTAATCAGTAATAGCATCTTGGAAAGGATAAACGTGCCCTTTTCAGCCTAATTAACTATGTAGATTTAGCAATAGAACAGAAGGACAAAATAAGAGCACTTCAGTTTAAAGAAAGAAGTATAGAAAGGGGAATACTCAGAAAGAAACAGTTGTAGGCATTAAGAGAATTTAGACAGATAGTGGTAGATAAGTGGAAAGACCTCCCAGTGAAAGCCATAGAGGCTAAAAGAGTAAGGGAAGTTAAACATGCAGGGGACTGGCATAAATCTATCCTAAATTTAAGATGATTAAGGTCCAGGTCGCTACATCAGGAAAAATAGGCAGACTATATGAGCCGTATGATTCTTATTGGCTATTAAACTCTATGTTTTGTTGTATAATGGGAATTAAATTATGAATAAAAAGGGGACTATGAGACAGACAATTGGAAAAAGGAGACTGCAAGAGAAGAACATGCTTGGAGTGACGTAGAGGCAGGACAATTATTTAGGTGAAGAAAAGAAAATACCATATATCATACAGACTGACAGTCCGTAATGAAGTGGTATCAAATGTGTCATCTGTTTTTGCAAACGCAAAAAGTCTTTCACTATCGGGGATGTTACACGGTTAATTGAGTCTTTAATGTGCAGCATCCACAACAGTTGTCACATTCCTGGAAATATCATTCTGGGACTATGTAAAGACTCAGCATGAAATGAGAATATTCTATCACAGGCTGTGCTGTAAAGTACAAGTGAAATGTCAACCCAACATCTAAGTATGATTCTATCATGGACAGCCATCTCTGGCAGTGCTAATGGAAAAGTTCCCATAAGGTTCATTCACACCAGTTTGACTGTCAGAAAGTGTGAGGGATTGTGTAAGTATGTGTGAGTGAGGGACATTTTGTGTACACATATGTATGTGGAAGAAAGAATTTGTGCACATGAGTGAGGGACGGTCTGTACCAGGTATGTATTTTACAGAGAAGGACAAGTGCCCGTGGGGCAGGTACAACTGGGGGCCGGCCCTTGTCCCCCTCTGTAACATACAAAATACAAGTCTATATTTAAACACACACACTGTCAGGGTCCACTTTTTCGCTGCCTGAACCATGACTCTTTTATACATGTGGTATATCAATCTGCTACCACTAATGGCCACCCTCTGGAGCACTCAGAACTTAATTACCAGGATCAGATGTAGCTTATTACCTGAGTTGAACCCTAATCATTACATCCTGCTGTGCCTTGTTTCCAGGATTGAATCCTGGCTACTTCATCCAGCTCTGCCCTTCAGTCTGTGGACCATTTTGCTGTGGCTTTGTACCTCTACCGCTCTTGACTACCCGCTTTGTGTCTTTATCAAGTGGGCTCCCTGCCTTTCGTGCCCTTCCAAGTGGGCTCCCTGCCTTTCGTGCCCTTCCAAGTGGGCTCCCTGTCTTTCGTGCCCTTTCAAGTGGGCTCCCTGCCAAAAGACTTATTACCGGTATTTATTTATCCTGCCATCCGGTTCCTTGCTAACAGACTGTATAACCCTTATTTGTTTGTCCTGTCATAATACATACAATATATTGCATTACCTAGATTTCTGCTTGTGGTATCTTTGTATAATCATGCATTGTGGGTTACAGACCGAACCCCAAGTATCCCCTGCACATGGGCTCCTACCTGTCCTGATTACCCGAGTCCTGACACACACGTACATTAGCAAGCCATTGGTGCTCAATGCAGCTCAATTACATTACAAAAACATTGGCCTCCTACAGTTCTGTTACTTTTTATGTACCCATAATAGACAGTAAGAGCACAATTCAGTCTGGGTCAACCATGTATAAAAGAAAAGAAAAACTCACTAGATGTGTGAGATCTTAAAACACAAAAGAAGTAGATGGACTTCCATGATCGTAGGTTAATTGGGTTGATATATAGAACTGTGAAGGAACAGTCCCCCTCATCAAACGTTTTAAAGGAAAAGTACCCTATTCATATAATTTATTTTCACTTGGTGCTCAAAACTTTGTGGGCTACTGGCCTCTGTTTTCTTGCATCTGTTTAAGTACAATTGGTGGAATGTACTATGGTGTTTATTTTGGATACGTATCATTTGCACTTATTCACATCACCTGTTTATCTCATTAATTGTTGTACTGATTCCCCTGGGACAATTGCCTCATTTTGCCCTATTGTTAATCCGCTCTGCACACCTTACATGTCACACCACACACCTTTGTGGTCTTTCCCTACAGCACAGCAACGCCATTACTGCTGGCTCACATAAGGTCGCCCCAGCCGTGTGCGTATGCATGTCTCAGGTAGTATGTGGGGCCATCAGAACAGGGTTGCACTGGTAGCCCCAGGAACAAATCTCCTGAGAAATAATGGTCTAATTTGAGAATTTTTGGTTGAGGATTAAACATGTAGATATGCAGGAGAACATTGTGTACAGCCAGCCAGCCCTTTCTATAGCAGGGCACGGGTTCCAGTCCTAGCAAATGAAACAGAGAAGGTTGTTGACTTGTAGTTAAAATATGCCGTGAGTAAAAGTATTATATGTAGATATATATATACACAGAGAGAAAATCCTCTTCAGGTTAATTGGGAGGTTCAGAACATAGAGATCTTTTTCCCATATAAAAATTCCCAAAATAAAAATGATTTGCATACATTGTATTTTAAGAGTATAACACAACAACACACATTTACCATGAAACTTGGCTACGGAGATGTCAAATAATAGGAATTCATTATACTCTGTAACATGGCATGTTATAAAATTCAATGGCATTGAATGCAGATGTCATCTTTACTGACAGCCGGGACAGAGAGAAGTTTGCTGAGTGGAAAGTAGACCTTTTTTTTTTTTACTTGATAAACACTTACAAAGTCACACTGTATATTAAATGTTATTCAAGTTTAATCAGTTTTATGACCAGAGCAAAAACCATCTGTGAATCCAAGTATGTTACTATTTTGCTAAATAATTTTAATATATTGGGTCTAATTAAATTAGTGAGGCATGTGACAATTTATTTGCATGCTGAGTGGCAAATCAATTTCTCCATATGCTATCACAAAATGCAAAATGTGTTTTTCAAAAAGATGCCCTAGAATTTCCTTAAATACACCATGGAAATGAGAATCCATATGTCACAATGCATCTATGCAATTACTTACAATTTAAAGAAATTATCAACTTTGGCCAACCATTGGGTAACATACTTTTTAGCGTGTGAAAGGTATTTTGCGTTTAATTTAAAATATTACATTTCTTTTTTTTTTTTTAACATCTATACTTTGATAAATTTGTTGATCCATATATACAATAGAAACGGAAACTACTATAGCAGATAACAGCCCCTCAAGCTATATAAACCGTGAGTGCGATTTGAAAGCGGCACTAAGCCAAAAAATATTGAGACTCTAATTTAAAATTGGAAACATCGTTTACCGCAGTAGGAGCAACATATGTTGAGCTGCATAGGAATAAATCATACCCAAACCACTGCTAACAAAGGCATTTCAATATGCTTAGCACTAGACTGCTGCTGATTAAAAAGCTCACTAGGGGAGAGACAAGCTCATATCCGCTGGGTGCGCAGGCTTTACACATTATGCACTCAACTAAATTTTGGATTGTGGGAGGGAGCGAGATAATTATGGCTGCTTCCACTTCTCTTGTCTCCAGTTATTTGCAGGTTTTAATGCTGTAGTTATGAGGCAGCCTCTCAGGGTACAGCAGGCACGGAGCTTTTAAATACAATAATAACCTCTGTACTGTTATGCTCTTTTCTCAAGCATGCTAGGAAATGAGCTGCTCTATCTATCTATCTATCTATCTATCTATCTATCACAAAATACTCAGTGCTGCATTCACTTTAAATACAAACCTACAGTAAAATGTGGCAATAATGTGTTTTTATATCCTCTACCTCTCCTTTTGTTTCAATTACACACTCATTCCTTAGATTGTAAGCTCAAAAGTCTACCATTCCTGCCAGGAACTTTGTGTAAAAGTGCCCTAAGGCTTGATGGCAAGCTTGCAAGTTCTCAACTCCTGTATGGATGTATATTTACTGCATGTGTTAACTTTTAAATTGTACAGCACTGCATAATTTGTTGGCGCTTAATCAATAAAGGATGATAATAATAATATTGGTAATAATGATAATATTAATTCTAGCTCTTGTAGGTATACTGGTTGAAAGCTAGTAATAGCAGACTTTAATTATTGAAACGGAGCCACTAGGCCAATAAGACCAAATATGGTTATCCATCTAACCCTTTGATGTTATATTAAAGTAGATAATTATTACTTATCCATATATACATAACATTTTTATTACTAAGTAGACACCTAATTGAGTTGTCCAGAGATCACCATTTTTTTTCCCAATCGTATTTATTGATTTTCCATATAACAAAACATGACATATTGTACCAATTTCACAAACAAAAAAAAACACAATAGCAAAATCATAAACATATAATATTGCTAAAAAACAAAAAAAAAACATTACCTATGAAGCCGGGTAAAGGGCTAGCCCCCAAATCAAATGTTTCGTAATTCTTTTAATTTTTTAATCCAGTCCTCATATATATCTGACTTCCTTTTATGAGATATACTAATCCAACTCATACCTTTCTCCATTTGCAGCTGGAACATTAATTGTTTTTCCAGCTGTTTAATTTCTTTCCATGGTCGTGCAATTAATAGTTTTGTAGCTGCATATGCATGTATTATTATTTTTCTTTCTAAAGATAGATTTACAGGGAGAATATGTAATAAAGCGGTCTTCATGGTTTTTTTTAATCGTATATTGTCTATTTTTTTCCAGTATTTCATATGTGTCCTTCCAGAGGGATCTTATTTCTTTACAACACCACCAAATATGTTTATAGTCACCTGTCTCCTTATTACACCTCCAGCATTTGTCCGATATGTTTGGATACATGACTTTCAACTTTGTAGGTATCAAATACCATCGATGTATAAGTTTTAAATAGTTTTCCCTAATTGTTATGGAATGTATAATATCGTATGTACACTTTATTGCTGTATACCAATCTTGTTGTATAATCTCTGATCTCAAATCTCTTGACCATCTAGCCAAAAATATTTCTGGAGCAATCTCATCTATATTTCTAATCACTTCAAGGGATTTAGCCATAGCTTTTTTTATATTGCGTTTATTAAATATACCTTCAAGTTTCCCCTGAATGTCTCTGTTACCCCTTAAATTGTGCTTGATTTAGAAACAACCATGAATGTGTAATTGTGGGTGTGAGTGAGCATGGATGTGTAGTTGTTTGTGTGTTGTAGATAGTGTGTGAGTCTGTGTGTTTGTGTGTGAGCATGTATGTGGCATTAGATGGACTGTGTGTTAGAATTTATGTGTATGTGTGTGTGTTAGTGGATATAAGTAAGTGTTTGTCATTTGTGGAAATGTGTGTCAGGGTATGTTGGAAGGGGAGGGGCAAGGGTCAATGATGGCACAGACCAGCTGTTTAAGTTGGGGGGGGGCAGGCAAGTTTTGCATGAGCAGGGAGACTCGCCGCAGGACTGTTTAAAGGTAAGAACAAGGGGGGCGGGGGTAAGGGTAGATAATGCCGGCATCTGTGGGGGCAGCATTTTAAAACTTCGCCCCAGGCGCATTAAGTCTTGGGCCGGCCCTGCTTTCACTTTAAATGTAGGATGACATATGAATACCAACTCTACTTCCAATGTAAGGTATATCAGAATTAAGAGTTTATTGTCTCTTTAATATCCATTGAACGCTGTTGATTTAAGTATTAGAGGTATTAATGGCCTGGACTTACCAGTGTCAGAAACTGCAAATTTGGTAATGAATCAACCTATTTAGGTCCTTGCTTTTGTTTGCTATGTGGTTCATCCTGCAGCAGTTCACATGCTCCCTATTTGACAGTATATATTTTACAATAACTACTATCTACAATACTCTGTCCCTTGTGATCTAATTACTCACTGGTTATTATTGGTCTTATTACCTAAACCTACGATTGGACAAGGTGCTTCTTTATGTCAACCATGAACTACAATCTTTTTAGATATGTCTGTATTTTGAAATCCCTGCTTATTTGTTATTATCTTAACTGTCTGTTTTCTTTCTAATCTCCCCAAAAGAACAGTGATTTAATAAACCCAGGAAAACCGACCTCTCATCTCATAGTGAAGTTCTGAAGTTATTCATCTGTTCTTCATATTAAGTTGTTCAGACTGATTTCCTGGAGAGGAGATAGATTAGGTGTGTATTTCAGCATATTTCACTTTAATTAATTAATCTTTCTTTAAATTCCTTGTTTATTCTGGTTTCCTCTGTGTCTCTCTATTTACTTGATCCTTTCATTTTATCTTAATTCGGTTCTCCTGTAGTTAGTTTAATATTTCTCTGGTCCAGCGGTCTCAGCAAATGAACCATGCAGGATTTTCTTAAAACTCAGATTAGGAAAATGTAAAGTTTGCTTATTTAATGAATGTAGCAGTTGTTTGGTAAATAAATACAGGGCTGAGCACCAGGGAATTATAAATGAGACTGCAATAAAGATTTGCTTGTATCTGGTTCGCCTTAGGCTATGTCTTTTCCTGTATTTTTTTAGCACGCTATCCATTCTGCAACATTGCTGCCACCAAAGGATTTAGCTGCCTATAAAAATCTATAAATCGACGATAAAAAATCCACCCATGTTGGTCATAAACTAACAAATATCTTTGGTTCTATGAAATTAAGCATGTTTTAAGGATTTTCCATCTGAACCTACATTGATTTTATTGCAAATATTTAAAAAGACAACAACACAGCAAAATAAACAATCAAAGGCATAGAAATAGGATTTCATGAGTAAAAACGTGAGCACTATAATTTTCATGGTACTTTGATTATTTTTTATTAAGATATACGGTATACTGGAATACTGTTTGCATATGGAAATACAATGCCATACAATGCTAAAAGTTTAAAACTTGCAATAACTAGAACTACATCATTCTGGTGCAGGGGTAGTCTGTTGGTTTCCATGGCAACTGCTTCACATTTAGAACTTTGCCCCAGATTGACATTGTTTTTATGGCTAGTTGTGCCAGGAATTCTGTTAGGTAGATTAAGTGGATTTGAGTAAGTGATTAAAAAAATGTCTGTGTAACCAAACCTTCCTTTTCTTCCAAAGCCTAGAAGCTTTAAGTGGATATTGAGCAAGAAACAGAGGTAATGGTTGCATATCGATTTAGCATGACATTTTCAAGGACAGAATTTCTTCCTTCTTATTGATTCTTTCTCCGAGTGGTTACAGTTTGTTACTGTAGCATCTATTACACGAAGCACAGGGATCCTAACATAAGGGAAACTGTATGAGTATTGGATAATTTTATGGAAAATGCACACAGTGAACTTTAGCATAATTATGCAAATATAGTCTATTTTCTGGGGCAATCTAGTCAAGGGGCCAAAGACAATTGCCTTCAGACCTGTTGAACTGAGGGGAGTAAGCGTGCGTTTGTGTGTAAGGAAATTTCAATGGACAGTTTGTGCTGGAGGTCTGCATGGCAGTATTTGCCCCTTGGGACAAAAGGTGCCAGTCGCCTCCTATTTTCTCCTATATTAATTGCTATACTTGTGCATAGTATTCTTTTTCAAAGGTATGTCTTAAACACTGATTGCAAACAAATACATATGTAGGAACTCTTTTAATTTGATTTACGTGTAAAATACATTGGAAATATACTGGTTCTCTTTTAAACATTAATGGATCAACGTTCATGTTGGCCTTCTTCTCCTACTATCTTGAGCAGGGATGTCTCAATTTATTTTAAGGCTTATTTATTAGCCTGTTGTTGTGGGACTGGCTTTTTAACCAATGCCTCTCTCTCCAACAGCATTGTTGCAGAGCTTTTTCATTTCCCTCCATTGATCCCCCCCCATTCAATTTACTTTCCTCTTTGTATTTCTTGTTTCCTTTCTTTCTCTATTCACAGAGGGCCGTCTTCTAGGCCTACCTGGTAACAATGGCTTCTCCCTCTGTATCAGGCCCAATCTCTTTTACCCTCTGCCTGCTAATTAATCAACCACAGGTGAGCTGTTACTTAGTCCACACCTGTGGAGCTCCTGGCCAGAATGCAGGCTCTGGACTGGATCAAAACAGCAATTAGTGCTGTTGGAGCGCTGGCCCACCCTGCTCTTCCAACATATACTGTATACTCACACATATACACGTTAAACATACTCATTAAAACACTTTTACACATACACACTTACACATGCACATATAGATGCACACTAAAACATCCTCCCTCTCCCATACACATCCACTCCATCATACCTTAACTCCTCTCACATCTCTACAACCTTACCTTGTACAGTATGAAGCCTTGCTCATATCTGGTGAGTGGTATCCTGGAAATGGCATTAAGTTTTTTTTGTACAAGAGGTTTCAGGATGTTGTCAGCCGGAGATGTTTTATATGAGTGTACCAACTCCTGATAGTATAGGCCTTCCTGGACTACCATCCATGTGGAGGCATAGACGTAGATATGGATTAAAAAGAGTGCTATTCTTTCTGGTTCTTTTGGTAAACAGGTATTTATATAAATAAACAGTTTATTATGTATTTATAAATGTATATTACAAAGTAGGGTCATTCTGTTTTGCTCTGGCCATCACATCCTCTTTACGCACTCCTGCAGGAAAAACGGATCATACATATTTTCTAATGTTAGTTTATAGATGAAAACTTTCCGAGATTTTTTTTTTTAGCCGGTGTAACACACGGCAAGATATGGATCACTTGTAAGTTACAAGTTATTGTCTACTATTTCTAAGTCTTAGGAAAGATTTTAAAACACCAAATAACATATCACTGGAGCTTTATGTGGTTGTAACAAATAGAATAGAATTTGAGAAAAAACACTGGGAAATGATAGTATGTGAATAAATTCATGTCAGGTTGTTTACACATAAAACAAAGATGGATAACTTCAATCAGGGATGCTTTTATTTTTAAGTGATCACTTGTGAGAGTGGCTTATTGTACTGCACAGCTGTCATCTGTATGTTTACAATCCATGGATTACTATATCTATGCAAGGGTATTAAAGGGCGTATAGGAGTATATAAGACTCTGAGATTTATTGTAAATCCCCCTCAGATATTTCCATATTGTTACTGCCATAGAAGAATGAAAATAAATGGATTTTTAGCCTGTTTTGTCATACTTTAGGCGTTTCAGAAAATTGCTCACTGTGCCAGTCAATATAATAAGAAAATAAGCTTTAACAGAAATGAATGTAGCCACTCAGAATGGGTATATTTTACAGTTCAAAATTTTGAATGCTAGTGTAAATATATACAGATATATTTATGTATATTTCTGGCACTCATTGCATGGTAATTAAAATGAATGAGAAAATATACAAAACTATGGGTTTGAAAAGGCTGCAGTTGATCTATTTATGTAACCTTAGTCATTACCACACAACCTTAAACCAAAACCTAGGTTTGTTAACAGGACAATGACAACAAAAATGAACTCCATTAAATAACATAAGTAACAAAAATAATTAACATGAGTTATCCAGGTACCACCAACACAGGGAAGCACGTAGCCGGATGCCCAAACCCAGACACAAGGTTCCGCGCTCCACCTGCCAAAATACCACCAAATGCTCTCTTTAGAGCATTCGTCCCTCTAGATGCCTGTTAAGCTTCTGCTAAGAGCCGTACCTTGACACCTTAAGTTGGATAGGCTCCCCCACGCAAAAGAAACAAGGCCTTTTCAATACCTCATATCACATAAATCACCACCACCTCCTGGCACCCCAGAATAAAACTTGCCATGAGTTTATTCACCTTCCATTTCACCCGGCCTATCCCTAGCATTTTGCCAGTGCAACCTAGTAATCAGCTTACCATCTGGAATAACTTCAACAACCTATCTACAACCTGCCGCATCCTCCAAGTCAGCTTCTCCTGAGACATGACTTTCATGTAATGTCCCCCAGCATGAATGACCAACAAAGCTGCCACCATCCTTAAGTGATGGGCCCAGTATACATGAAAACAGATGATAATCCAAACAATGAAGCAGGCCCTGCAACAGTACACAAAATTAGGGGAGTAGGGAATAACCTTACTCATCTTCCATCAGCCCAATCTGTCACATATGAGAACTTCAGCGCAATAGCCTATGTGGCCTAATATACCTGCATGAGATAGAGCACCCCATTGGGAGGCACAAATCCACACAAAATGTCCTTTTAAACCAACACCCCAACAAGTAATGACAATTCAAATAAACAGGAAGCAAGCCCCGTAGGTGCCCCAGGACCTGCATCCCTCACCAGATTTACTCCCCTATCAAAAGAGGTCTAGGAGCGTGAACAAAGCTCCTTCTTAATATTATCATTGACAGAATCCCCTTTGGATAGGACAAGTGGTGGATCAGCCAATACTTCTCTTTTTAGGAACCATAGGAACCACCCCCAGAAGTGGAAACCTCATCCGAACCAGGGGAGCCACAAAAGGGCCAGACATGCTGCCCAGCTGAATCTCCTTGGCCAACTCTTTTTACAAGACCTCTGTGAAAGCTGTCCGATGGGACACAAAGTATGCTTAACCCGTGTGTGAACCCAAAATCTTGAAACAGAGTGTACCGTAGAGACTTAGGGAACATTGCATGGTACTTCACTGGTATTCTCCCCCTTAGACCCAGCTTGCCCTGAGGAAGCTCCTAACTTGGTTCACTTAAAGCATTTAGAGAAGCTTTGGGCCCCCCTACAACCGGAACATTTGTGGTTGAATTTGCATAAGAAGCTCCACTTGCACTGTCTTAGAACAGCCAGCAGATAGTGGTGGCTGAACAAGTACCTTGTGCACCCCCAGTTCCCCCTCCTTGAAAGGCAACACCTTCTGGGCCATCATGAGCTTTAACCAGAGTGGTAGAGCACACCGCATCCACTAATTGGCTGTCAGGTGCTGACAAAATTGTCATATTGTCAAATTATCATATACTAGATAATTCTCCAAGATCCTGTCCACATAGCTCAACAACCTCTATAATGCTAACCAGGATAGAAAAAGCGCAAAGCCGGTTTCTGAAAGTTTTCGGAATCTTGTGATAGTTGTGCTTCTTCTTATCCTCCACCTTTGTGTCTAAAGCAAAGTACATGCATGAGGTCTACCACACTGCCTCTGTCATTCCTCCATTGGAAATGACAGCCTTGCTGCACCCAGCTTCCCCTTCTTTTTCTTCTCCTTCTTTTTCTTCCCTTACACTCACAACCTCTGCAACCCAGAAGCGCTGCCCCCGGAGGGAGACCCCTTTGCGTCATGCCCGCGTCACAAATCCACCAAGGCCCGCTCTCTAAGAGCCCCTCTACCGACCTATCCTGCATGTCTGTCACACTGTTCCTACGCTGCTCTGTGCTCTTACTTGCCAGGCCCCTGGCCGTGCCAGACCACTGGGCTGTGGTGTTCTTCTGGCTGCGATACAATGGAGTACCTGCTGCAATCCTACTGGTACCTCTTCTGTGCCGGGCACTTTTATCGACTCTTGAGCAATGCAACAGCCTTGTCTAGGCCCCTCCTTCCTCCTGCTCCATGTCTGTGGTGCCACAGAAAGCGTGGAGCCATGCCACCACAGCCTTCCCCAGGCCTCGCCATGTCTCTGGGTCTCGTGGATGCCTTGCTGGTGCTCAGCCATTGTGGAGGACCCTGCCTCTGTTCTATCATGGTGCAATGACCCCATCCTGAGGTCCACCTCCAGGCCCACTGATGCTGGGGCATCCTCTTTAGCCTCTGAGGCTGCACCAGGATCCAGGATAACTTAGTGGACAAATCATTCTGCTCCTGCAGCCTTGCCACTCTTCTCTGGAGGGTCACCAACTGGACACCCTCCAGCAACTTATATATTACTGTATATATAGACACCTAATTTGAAAGAGCTTATGAGGCCATCAATGGTCGCTTCCTAAGCTTAAATGGTGTCGCTGAAATGCCTCAATAGCAACTCTCCAGAGTTATGCTGTACCATATCTGTTGAGCAAATGTTTTTTATTTAACCTTATTTAATTTATTTATAAGTTAATTTTTTCAGGTTTCTACTTTTTTCCAGTTGACATACAGTTTAAAAATCTGTGAAATAAATATTCTGGACAATATTAATTTTTTGTAGGTGTCTTTACATTTTAAAGTGGAAGGAGGGGTGTGCCACATACAGGGTCCGCCCCAGTTGCCAAATACTCTAGGTACGGGGTGCCTAGGTTTCAATTTGATGGGGTAAATTGATTTGGAGGGTTCAAAGATGTTGCCTTTTAGCCCCCAAACAACCTGACAAACCAATGCATGGGTGGTATCACTGTACTCAAAAGATGTTGCTGGGGTATTGTTTGAAAGTGACATATACCAAGGGCTGTAAATTCATACCTTAAATGCCACTCAACTGTTGGTTTGAGACTAGTAGATAATCTATTTAATAAGGAACCTGCTGATGTACTATACCGTGAAAGAGTAATTTCGGGGGAAATCAACATGTATAAGTTAATTAAGTTAGCTGTTGTACATTCTCCATAATTTACTTTTATTCCCCTATACAATTCTAATTTCCTTTGACCAGCCTGAGAATAATGAGAGTTGGATTCCAATACAAGGAGCTAAGGCTCTGCTAAAGTGACCATTACATAAACCTATGTTTCACTTCCTATTCACTTTGGTTTTGTTCCAAGTAAACTAATTAAATTATTTTAATTAGTTCTGTTAAATTCCAATGGATTACCAATGAGTTCTGCACCTTGTATCTATTTGTGTGCTGCAGAAATCCTTGCTGTAATTACAGATATTTAAGTCCACCGATCAATGCCATGTCAGTAAAATGAGTGACTGCCTTGCACCTAATGGAAAAAGATTTGAGGATGCCAGTTAGATAAAGTGCTTTGCCAATAAGGAAAAAAAATAAACAACAAATGAGTTCATATTATTTACAGGATAGGTGCAATGATACATTACTCATTTCTTAATGTTAACTTTTCTACTGCTTTCTGCTAAAAAGTAACTATATAAGCATGGTCACTCTGTGATTATAATAATTACTTGACTCAGCCTTTAGCAAGTCTAGCCTCTAGTCAATAAAAATAGGGCATTTTCTAGAGTCTAAGCTGTGGTAATTGCTCCATTGGACTGATGATTTTGAATGTCTTTATAAAAATCATCTTATAGATTTGTACCAAATGTAGTTCAGACATTGGACCCTGATGTGTTTATTAGAATGTTCATTGACAGATACCTCAACTAGATGATGTCATGATGACCTTGTTGTTCTTTACAGTAAGGGGAAAACCAGCTCTAAAATGTACTACCTGTGTGGTGAGTGTAGATAATAAAGATGCTTTTAAGAAAGAATTGGATTCATTTCCGGCAAGAAAGGCCATTCATCAGCACACTGTTTTCAATTAATAGGGGTTGACCCAAGGAGAAACTCAAATTTAGTATGGGTTTTATACTAGCAAATCCCCCCCTCACACACACACAGCTTTGCAATTTTATTTCCAAATGGTAAGTGCCACGAATGGAACACGCCCTACTTTATGTTCAGTAGTATCCCCAAAATTTCCCACATGTATAGTTTTTTTGGTAGGTGTTAAATTCTCCTCTACATACTACACTATTTTTTCTTTTTGTAATTTTTGGGTTGGGATGCAGAGAAGTTTTTTAAATTTATAGTTCTAGTTGAATTAGTATGGGGTGTTTGGGCACCTATTTTAACAATTAAATTTTTATTTTTTTTATTTTTTTCTCTTTTCACTTTGATTAATTCTGCTGTCATGGTTCCTGTACAGCAGAGGTATGAAAAAACGAAAACAACAATTTATTGTATTATATGTTCTATGTAGGCTTAGCAAAATCTGGC
This sequence comes from Spea multiplicata, assembly GCA_009364415.1. Lineage (NCBI taxonomy): Eukaryota > Metazoa > Chordata > Amphibia > Anura > Pelobatidae > Spea > Spea multiplicata. The sequence goes on from VKOC01001758.1 coordinate 25,990, forward strand.
CATTTAGTGTGACTGTGTTCGCTGGGTATGTGGTGGAGTCTTGCTTTGTTTTGTGTACTTAACGGTCATTATTATTCTAGCAGCAACCCGGGAATCTGAATGCTTATTCCTTTTATGCTTTTCAGGTTGTGTGCTCCCCTATTTTTGCATACGTTTTGGGAAGTACCTCTGCTCCGTTTTATTTCCACATTGGTCTTCTTTTCAACAGAGCTTAGAATGTTTGGGTTTTAGTATGTTCTATGTCATAAAATGTGTAAAGTATGTATAGAAATAGCAAAACATATATTATAAATCAAATACATAATATACTTCTAAATGCCTCATATACACTGGTATCAATGCATCAAAAAGTTGTTATTGAAAAGGAACCGTTTCTCATCATGGTATTACCCTACTGAACATTATCATGATGGTTCATATGCAGGCTAGTGTTTTTGATGTATAATTATGGGATTGAAACAAACTAGTTTATTCACTGCTGTGATATCACATATGTCATAACCATAAGAGATGCAGATTTTTCACTATAAGGATACATTTCTTACTTTACTTTATTAAAAATATATATAGCACTAATATCTGCCAAAAATGTGCATTAAAACTATGAACATCGTTTTGGCTTTGGCTGTATATTTATGCTATACATAAAATTTCTGCATGCAAATATTTATAGCTTAATTAAAATGAGCAGTGGTCTAAGCATTCCCATTGAGATACAGAGTTGTGTTGGTGAAAAAGAAGAACTGATTTTCATTATGTGAGCACTTTTCTCTCAATAGCATAAACTCCAGAAACCGATAATTCACTAGAAAAATTAGGAACTTTTGAAGGTATGCTGATGGCACTATCCTTCGCTAACTAAAAAGCTGTAATGGTTCCTATCAGAGAAATTTACTGTACTTGTACGTCGACTGGAGTGAGATTTATTTGCTTTCAAAACAAAGACGCAAGTGATGTGAAATGTAGTCAGTCATGGTTTGCAGCATTATACATATTTTAAGGAGATCTAATTATGTATTTATATTCTGTGGATGATATCAACTGTGAAAATAAGACAATAAATGCAGGATTTCAAGTAAGAAATATTGATGCTGAAATACTGTATATTCTTCCAATTATATAGCAGCATCTGGCATGTATCAACTCACAGTCCCAAAACATTTAAGAGTGCTTCATTGAACTAATATATCTATCTATATATATATACCGTATACTTTTTTATATTCAGCTATTAAGAGTTAGCTATCTTGGGAGCCAATCTCATCTTGTCTTCCCAATTAACTTTTATAATTTTTTAGGGACTTTATTTTGACATTGTGTTTAATGACATCTTCATTTTAAAGGTTAGGCCACACTGAGTCATCTGTTTGCTTGCACAACCATACAACCTTGTGCTGCATGAAAGTACACAAATAGCACATTGATTAATATTCCAGGGCTCAATTCAATGGCCCATCTAAACCTTGGTAACAAATACATGGTTTGCATGACTAATTCCCAAATAGCAATTGTGGTGTGTATGCTGTGAAACTGATGGAAAAACAACTTCTACTAAATAATTCAATACAGACAACAGAATATTGGCACAACCTAAATGCATACATTTTTACAGGTACAATTTACGGCATAAAACAAGTTTGCCTAGAATCTAAAAAAATGTTTGCACAGTTCAAAGGTGAGATAACCACCTTGTACATGCATAGACAGGCAAACTACAGTATGCCACTTATAATATAACCCTTTGACAATGCCTACATGTGTACTGTAGCATAAAAAAGAAGTGATTATGCTAGTACTATGCTTCATTCTTTGCCAACGTGTTAACAAAGAAACTGGAGTAATGGAGGCCAGTGTGGGGGGCTGTCCAGGGAGACCGCAAACCTTCCAAACCTCTCCCTACTCCGGGCTGTGCATTCTGCTGTTCTGGAGACCCGTGCAAAATGAAAAAAAGTGTGCCCCCCCATCCACTCATCACAGTGCCGAGTGCCCCAGCGGATCCATGCTAGGGGACACCATAACAGCCTCGGGCTCTCTGCGGCTATTCCCAGCCTTAAGAGGGCCAAGCTTTCCCTCTCTCACAGGTATTTGCTTGATCTTAGCCAAAAGGCTGAGAAGCAATGTTGTGCTCATTTTCATTTTTTTTTGAGAGCCCGAGGTTGTGCTCTTTGGTCGTCTTCTGTCGTGTGTTCATCAAATCATAAAGAAAAGGTGCTGCGGTGATCCAAACTGTGGAGGCCACAATGGAGCAGAGTCCCCAATCTTTGTCTTCTGGGGCATGTACTCCCCAAAAGGATACGCATCCCTTACCTTCCCACCCAGGCAGAAGCCATGGGTGGGAAGGAGATCCACTGAATTCTTCTCATCCTCCCGTACGAGAAACTTACTAAGGGGGAGTGGGGGCTAGAAGGCACATACCACTCCTCCACCAATACTGGACTGAGTCTTCGGGGGCTCAGCTTCACTGTGGCTTCAGGTGACTCATTGGTGTTTTAACTCATCCGAAAACTGAAATCAAAAAACTGAAAAGGGTTGGTTCCAAATGAAAGTGCCATGCAAAGTTAAAAAAAAAAAAGTGTGCCCCCCACACACTCATCACAGCGCATCCATGCATCCATGCTAGGGGTCGCTATAACACCTCTCTGAGTCTAAGGCCAGAGGACCAAGCTTTTCCTCTCTCACAGGTACTCATTTGATCTTAGCCAAAAGGCCCGAGAAGCGATGTTGTGCTCATACCATAGGTGATCATGCTGCAGCCACACCAACCTTCTAACGCTGTGGTGGAGGGCTGTCTGAGGGAAATCCCTAATAGTCCAGCATGAGTCATTGAGAGTTATTATTCTGTGTCTATGCTGGACTAGTAGTTGAAGAAGGATGTACTGTGTCTGAGCCTCCAGAATTTATGGCACAGACACAGCTGCATCTCAAATGTTCCCCAATGTTGAATCGTTGCTAATGTGGTTGCATTGTTGCCCCCCATTTTACACTGCAGAAGCTCTGTTGGTGCCATAAACAATGCCACAACAGATTTGATCAGAATGGTTGTCAACACATACTGTTAGAAGTGAGAGCAATGCATTTGTATTGTTTCTGTGAGACTATTTATGGAACATCTCATCGCCAAAACACTTCAAGAGGCCCTCAGTGTTTATACCTAAAGTCATTTTTGGACATAAAAGTTGCTTATGCATAGCATAGTTAAAATAAAATATTTCAGCTATTAGTGCTAGGAAATAAAAAAGAAAACATTACTTGCATTATTACCTAGAAGACGTTAGAAATGCTGAAGCCTAAAGCCATGTTTTTTCTCATTCCAGAACTGAAATTACAATATTAATAGATAGCTGACCATTTCCATAACTATTCTCTGCACTTCTAAAAATGTTCATATATGTTTGGTAAGATAATTTGCATAGCTCAGCTTTGTAAAACATAACAGTAACTTAATTGCTGAAATATAATTCAAAAGGAAAAATATACTTGAAATGTTTGTTGATGACAAATAGGCTTGGTTTTTAACAAATAAGGTTTTTTTTGAGAATTTGCCAGTTTTGTGCATTCTTAACATAGGCGGATCCAGGGGGGGGGGCAACATGGCAATTGCCCCCTCCCATATAGACAGACGCATGCTCCAGGAGTAGGGATAAAGATGTGCGTCCTGGGGCCTGGACTTACCTCTGTATCTTCCTAATTTCCTAACAACGTATTGCGTGACCCCGAGAGGGCAGAAGCTTGCGAGCCTGAGCTGCATCTAGCACAGATGTGATAAAACTTTAAAGATTTATTCTGTCTATTTAAAAGTAACTTACCTTGATAAAGGCGTAGGAAACACTGAAACTGGTTGGGATTATTGGCTTGCCGTAGCCATGTTTAATTGCAGATGTTCATGAACTTTTAAATGGATACAATAAATCTTTAAGGTTGTATCCCTCTTGTAGAGACCTGCTGTTGTTTATAATATTCTTTGAAGTTGACGTATTATCTTGGAAAGGGATTTTCAGAAACCTTCTGATATTATCTACATATGGATCCAGGAACCCGTGAATATGCTCCGTTTGCGAACCTTCCAGATATTGCAATGCTATGATAAGCTAAGTAACACTTGTGTTTTTCTACATGCTTTATAAACTTGATACACTATTTCTCCCATTGTTTCAATTGACAGGTTCCCAGTGGACAGAGTTATTAAATACCCCAAACAGTTCACACTTTTCTTGGATAGGGGTATTATTCCTTATACAGTTTACCATAATTGTTGGTGAAGAGTGGATTTGAAATATAATATGGTATATTTGTGAATGGGTATGTATGTAGTATGTATAGTATGTTTGTGTCTGGGTATTTTTTTGTGTGTCTGCCTGGGCATACCTGTGTGTGCCTGCCTGAGTATGCATGTGAATGTGTAACTGCCTGGGTAAGCAGGACACTGTGTCTGCCTGGGTATATTAGTGTGAACAGCCTCCCAGCAGAAGAAGCTTAAGGTCCACAGAACTCCTGAGATGTGTACTTTTATTTAATATAATAAAGTCTTTATTTTAATGATGAAATGGTGGACAACGTGAAACAGCCTCCCAGCTAAATAGCTTGAGGTCCACAGAACTCATATGATTTATAATGTTATTTAATGTATTAAAATCTTTCTTAATGTAAGAAATATTTACTTTACCGGGGGTGGTGGCTATGTGGAACGGTCTCACAGGAGAGGAAGCTTGAGGTCCACAGGATCCCTGAGATTTTTTACTTTTATTTAATGTAATAAAGTTTTACTTTAATGTAATGAAGAGTTTTACTGAGGTGGTGGTGGATATGTGGAACAGCCTGCAGCAGAAGTTACTTGAGGTCCACAGAACTTAGATTTGTATTTTTTCTTTCTTTATCATTGCACCTTTGCATTAGCGGTGATCTTTTTATACTCTAAAATAACTGTGATATGCACGATGGATCTCATAGTATAATATTATAGTATATGTAATACATATTCTTTGTTTGGTTACATTGTACAGTAAACATGAAATTGTGCAAAATAAGCACAATACATTATATCCAATATAAAAAGCCTGACCACCATGTCTTCTAATAGCAAAAAAAGTGCTACTATTATCAATTTGGTGCTTTCTGCAGCTATCTAATGTAGACAAATTTTCCACTTAAGCTTCTATTTTTTTCTCCAGTTTGCAAAGTACAGATATATCTCAATTTTCAGGAACTCAAAAGGCAGAATAATGTCACTGAATGGGACAGAAGGAAGGTATCTGTCAGTAGAGGAGAGTCTACAATGTTAGATGACTACAGCTGGGCAGCAGATGGAATGTTTTGCTTAATGGACCCAATTTTACACTTCATGCCAAAAAAAAAGAATCTTTGTGCACACAGTCTTCCATACTGGCAAACACAGGATTTGCTGTAGGCACTGTGCCACACTGACAGATGGGTTTCAATGTAAGCATACTTGTGATGTTAGCAAGGGCCCCATTCCCAATTGTTTTGAGATTTATTTATTATTTTTTTGTTTGTGTGATTTTTGTTTTCTTTGCGCCGGAAATGTGTCTTCAACGTAAGTGCAACCATTAGATGTTTTTTCAAACCATTGCTTTCTAATGTACCGCATCTGTCTCTGTGCTTGGGGTGTTGATTATGTTATCTAGAGCCGCTTTCATTTATAAAAATGTGCAATTAATTTACCGAAATGAAAGGCTGTGTAGTTTAAGTGGTGTGCCCTAACTTTTTTGGTTATTTGAATGTGTATAGTAAGGTAGTAATTTAGAAGTAAACAACTTGTGCATTTTTACAGAGCTTTTCGTATTTTACGTCTGCAGTCAACCCAAGAATGGAGAATTATATATTACCTGCTGGAATTCTTCTTTCCCAGATAGTTGGGTGGCATCATTACATATGGAAATGGGTGGTAGATCCCCCCTAGTCAACTGACAGTAAAGAAGTTTCAAGAAATACAAGCACAAAAAATAATAATAAAAACATAAATGATGTGTCGTGTCTAATTCTGTCATCTGGATAACCTAGAAAAAAATCATTCCAGCAGTTAAGATATAATTCAGTATATTGGCTATGCATGGCAACATTACATGAGTTTAATACCAAAGCTAGAAGTTGAAAGGTACTTTATACCTAAATGCCAAAGAGGCCTTAAAAACTACTTTAACACTGCTCTAAGTTCCCATTGACCTGAGAGCAAATTCTAAGGAAATATGGGTTTTGGCTGGGGGCTGTTCCACTCAGAAACTAAAACTTCATTACATTATATCTAATCCTCTTACCCTCTCGATTAAGATTATGACCTCTTGTTCTATCATTTCTTTTCCTCTTAGGTTTCACAACCATACAAGTAGGTAAAATCGGCACACAATCCAAAATAAGCATCCACTCTTGAAAACTGTCTTGTCCCAATTAAATTGCTATCTGACTGTGAAAATAATGACAAGTTCTGCAAACAGTTATTTCAGGCTATTTCCAATAAAAAATACTTTATTATGAAAACTGATATCACAGATGCAACCATAATATACTGAAATAGTATATATTACTTGAAAAGTGGTATTTAAAACGCCTCAACCAATCACTAATTGTACAAAGGGAATAGAGGAAACTAAGTATTTAGAGAAGACTTTATTCTAGTAAACCCAACTTCCAGGCTACTAGAGAACCAAGTTTATCTGTTGAACTTTACTATTCATATGAAGGTATAAAAAAAGGATTCTTGTGCTGGCACAAGATAGACAGACATGCACGCAAAAAAAAATTCTCAACAACTTATATACTTTTTTGTCAGGGTCAAGTAAGGCAGTAATAAAATAAATTCTTCAAATAAAAAAGAAATGAGGGGCTCCACTACCAACGGGGATTAACCCCTCTTTCTCCAAACTCAATTTATATTAGGGGAGGTGATTAAACCAAAACAGGCCTTAAAGGCAACCTCCTCAACTCATCTGCTAACTGAGGTGGATTGGCGTATAATGAACAACATAGGAGGCATTGACCCATCCTAAGCTTTCTCCAGTCCCCCATGTATTGCTTCCTTGAATGGATCCAATAGACTTGAATGGGATCCTAGACCTGAATGGGCCTTCAACCACTTGGGGTTGCTGGGGCATGTAGTACATATATTGATATATTTGATAATTTGCTGTCATCAGATGTCTTATTGATCACTTTTTAATATTAATTTTATAAGGAAGTTGAACAACGCACATTTGCAACCCACAAGTAACTTTTTTTTGTGACATACATCAACAATACTCTCCTGCAGTGAAATTTGTTTGAGCAGTGACATGACAAACCCCAGACACCCTTCAAGCATCTCCTACACACTTACATACATGAACATACTAAGACACTAACAAGAGGAGAGCTGGAACATTCTAGGACCACCTCCATCCCATCACACCTACCACACATGACTTTCATCTCCCCACTCACACACATCTATCACATATACCACCTCAACAACTATCACACTATCGCATATCAGATGTGGCACCCTTACACCTATCACATCTCATTCCCTCATGCCTACTTCCCCACACATTTCACATAACAACTCACTCCCTCACACATAACACCTCACTCTCTGACATCTATCACACATCACTCCCTCACACCTGTCACACATCACACATGACTAGCTCACACTTCACTCCCCCACACCTATCACATTTAAAACATTTCTCCCTTAAATCTATCACACTTCACTTCTTTACACCTGTTACATATCACACCTCACTCCCTTTTTCCGAATGCTGGTAACTCATGTCGCTTTTCGGATTGAGGTTATTTTGTTCAATTATGATACATTTACAGTTTAGTGAATAGATTTCACTGTATCTTGGAGACTTGGAAAGCTTTATGCATTTATTTGGTCGTTTATTTACATAATTTGGACATTATTCAAACACACTTAAATTAAAAGGCATTTGGTTAATGTCTACTAATACCATAAAGGTTAAAATGTTGTTATTTTTTGTTGAAACCAATTAACTAAAGGTGTTTTTATAATTCCTTGAGAAACTGTAAGACTCTGCCCGTGGGGCTCTTTATTTCCTTACTGCATCAATTAAAGTGAGGTCTTGTAAACAAGGTCTTGTTAAAATAGCAACTTGGCTTGGTTTCTACAACCAGGCAGCATATTTTTCATTTACCAAAATTATTTATCCACTTGCCAAAGGGTTTTGGCTCTAAATGCAATTCCTAAGCATTGACAAAAGCTTTTAAATTAATGTTTGGGTTAGGAACTTGCTTTTGCGCTTTCCTATAGCTAATATTTACAATGGAATCAAATATCCAATTATTGTTAATTATTGCAGGTAATTAATATATGCAATTAATAGGTTAATAACTTAATAATAAAATAAATTACTTGTTTTTACACAATTTGCATTGTCTAAAGGAGGAAAGGGACTAAGAAAGCTGAGGTAGGTGAAGAAAGGATATAATGTATATTTTATAAGCACGTCTAAAGAAGTGGACCTTGAACTATTTTTTTTTTTTTACAGATAAGCCGAGGAACGGCATTCTTAGGGCAGCCATTGAGAAATCTTGTAAGCATGCATGAGAGCTAGAAACCAGAGTAGAGTACAAATGAAGATCATTGGATGAGCAGCGAGACCGAGTATCCGTGTATTTGGAGGTGAATGATTAGATAGATGTAAGTAGGGGAACCACTACGAAGAGTTTTGAAAGTAAGAGGGCATGAACAGATGGAGATGGGAGTTTCTTAAGACAGACTGGATGTCAGTGGTCAATGAAAGATGGGAGTCGAGGGTGATTCCAAGGCAGTGAGCATGTGGGGATGGGGTGATCATCACCTTTGACATCCTTAATACAGTCACTGTCCCTGCAGAAGGCAGGCCTTTTAGGGCCTCCTGATTGCAGTTACTTCCATACGCAAGGGGTAGAAATTTATGGTATACGGTTTACCGCTAATAGGAGGTATCATGCTGCATGATTTTATACCCAGTCATGTTTCTGTCCCGTCTCATTGTGTTCTTGCTTTGTCACCTTTCAAGTAGTGGTGGGAAAGGTGATAATACTTTTTACAACACAAGTGCACTTTATATTCTAATAAACACTGTGTGATGTTTAATCAAATTACCTGCAGACTGTACTATTTTTCAGCATTCCGAATCAGCTCACTTGTATCTTCTTCTTACTTGCATGAGATCAATGCTACGTCTATCTGCTTTTTGTAGATACATGAATCTGTCTTTTTTAATTGCATCACCCACTGTCAAATTGTCTCTCTCCTGTACCATTGAATGATTTCTTCTTTATTCAAGATGATTAAAATGTGACCCTTTATCATATCGCTACTGCTGTGAAAAGACATTTGCAGTTAACAGAAGCATATAATATATTAAATAATTTATACTGTCACTTCCATCAGTTTTAAAATTGTCTGTAAACGTACACTTCGGCTCCAGCTACATTTCCTGTCAATCACATACAAGGGAATACCATCTCCTATTTCTATGGCTGATGGGAAATCTGAAAAGAAAACTGTGGATGTTTGTAATACTTTTTATTATTCATATATATATATTGCCTGGTCTATTGGTTACAAGATGTTTAAGGGGGACTCGGAACAAGCTATACCTGGGAATGCACAGGGTTTGACCCAATTTCATGGTGAGAGAGGGAGGATTCTTTGGGCACGACTGCTTTGCTATTTTACTTCTTTGATTATATTTAAGACTCTAAATCGGAGGTTTTGCTATCAGTATGTTATGATTGATATCCCTGCATGAACGTGGGTGACTTAATAAAGTGTATTTTTTTATAATTACAGGGCAAGGTTTCCATGAGGCCCAGTATTAGAGCAATTTTGTTAGCACATTTGACGAGTCTCTATATAGAATCTTTAGGATGGGCTATTAAAGGGTTAAAGTCTTGAGGCCAGCTCATTTAGAAGATTTCCCAGATATGGCTAGGAAGCACATTGGTTCTTAATTGCAAACAATCTGGACATTGTGTTTAGTGTTTACTATTTGTAAAACCAGGGGGCATTACAACACTATCATGGAACTCTGCGGTTTGCCACAGAGTCTCTAGGTGAAGGTGTGAGTCCTATGACTCCGGGTCATTCTCTTCTTTCTCCAGGAAAGGGAGGGGAATGTAGCCATGTCCATTCCCTCCCCAACTTCCCCTCCCACTCCTATACTATTTAAAGCTTCTGGAATTGCCACGTCCCTCAAATGGCTAGACCAGCCCTCTCACCATTCCATTCCTTCAGAAGAGGACTTAGGGTAGCCTGCCCTGGGACTGCGGTGCAGCAAATGCTTCAGAGAGGATCTCTCAAGTGGATCTCTGTTCAGTATTACAACCCAAGAAACCAGGTAGAACACTGGTTGTAGAAGGAAACCTTTTATGTGTAATGTCGGAAGTAGTTGGATCCTGACCTACTGAAGTGTCCCCAGCCACCCAGTTGGGGAGAGCAGAGATGTCCCTTGTAACTGGCACGTTGGACAATGGCACACCAGAGTCTTGAATTTGTGGCAAGAGGACTGGTCATGTCGCCCTAGGCCAGAATACCTTGTTGCATTTAATCTGCTTCGTTCTACAGGACTAGACAAGGTTTTTCTATTTGTCTATTGAATTGCATGGGAAAAAGTCTAATTAAATGCCCTTTTTCCACATGTACAGTAGACATAAAACCTGATGAAATACTACTGTTTTGTCCTATTTGAATCTCAGCCATGTGTGGCGGGTCTCTAGTTGCTGCAGTGTAAATCAGAAATAGTGCATCTTAACAAATGCCCAGAATCCACAGCTGTTGTTGAGTAATTTTGTATTATTCTGAAAAAAAATAGAATGTACTTCTAATGTGAATATGCTTATGAATAAATATGATTTCAAAAAAGAGAGCGCCCAAGGAATTGAGTGCCTCCTCTGATGATACTTATTCTATACTCACCATCGGCAATTACTTCTTCTTTTCCCTCATCTACAGGTATTCCACATTTAGCATTTGCCTCTGCTTATTAGACTGGTGCATTTATAGCCATACAAACTTTACCTTTAACAAAATTTGCTTGTTTGGTGCGTTTGTGCAAATATTAGATCACACGGAGGGTCCCAGATGAAACAAAAACAAATACCAAAACAGCCTATATTTCGGTATATACCGGTATATACTGTGACAAGCCTCCCTTTTCCTTGGGATTTTTGTCAAGGATCTTGGTTGTTACCACAGTCTTCTAGGGTAAATGAAGCCCAGGACACATCCAGCTCAGTTTCAGTGTTTATTTTACAGGAATAAACAGCAGCAGTTATAAGCAGCACAGGATAACAGTCTTTGCTTGAGCACTTGCTTAGTACAAAACAGCTCCAAACATTCACCTTCCAATAAGTCACAAGTTACCATCAAAATGGCTTTTCAGAGAGAAACCACTCCTCAGTTCCTCAGCTCTCCCAGCTGGAATAACAATGGCTTTTTTCTCTGAATCCGGCTCAATCCCTTTAACCTTCTGCCTGCTAATTAATCAGCCACAGGTGAGCTGTTACTTAGTCCACACCTGTGGAGCTCCTGTCCAGAATGCAGGCTCTGGACTGGATCTAAAAAGCAATTAGTGCTGTTGGAGCGCTGGCCCACCCTGCTCTTCCAGATGCTCCGCCCCAGGGACCCTTACCATGTTTTGAAAATAGGGGTAACAAAGCAGACTTTACTTGGATGATCCCTTCTTCTTTGGATTTCTGAATTGTAATCTACTGATAGTGAAGTATAACATATGTCACTGAAAAATATTGCTTGCATATAGCAGGTGTTAATAACAAATACACACGTGCACTTTTTTAATTGTCCAACACACTAGGATGTTTAGTTGTGATTTTTTTAATTACTTTTCAGTTTTTCAGTCACTTTTTGTGTTTTTGATTCTAGATAGATGCATCCATCCATGTATATAGTGGCTATCCTATACAAAACTATAGGGTTTAACTTTTAGTGAAACATCTGACATAAAGCCAGTTGCTGCTTATTCTTCCTAAAATAGAAATCTAAAACTGCACAGATGTGATCTTAAACCTTAAATCAGCAGTCATCTGAGAAAACTATACAATTAATTTAAAAGTAATATGTTTCACGTTTCAGCTCCCACTTGGTGTTGTTTAGATACCTGTTTAAATGAACTATATCCTTTGTTGGCAACATCGAAGTAATACCCCTATAAACGAAATTAATAATGCAAGGAATATATTCACAACAGCATGTTTGTGTCTTATCTTAATTTCCCACAATCTACATAGAAATAAATAACAAAAATAAAAATAATAACATTTTCTTGATCACATCTCTCCTAGCGGGACCTAGATAACTTCATAATTATAAATCAGAGAATGACAATTACATCTGATTAAATCTCATGTGCCATGGCACTGCAACTTATAATATTGCTTCATTAAAGTATTACAGATTATTATTAAACTTTCTCTTATTGAAAGCAGTATTGCTGCCAACGGTGCATAAATTATATTTGCACAAATCTGGGAACAGACAGGTTAATTGGAAATTCTACTTCCTCTATCCACATTTTGGAGCAGAATTATAATGCATTATTAACATTTATATAAAATACTGAGCCATTATATACAAAGAACAGTTCCTATGAAATATAATCTTATAGATGGACCGTCATGTTATAGCTGCTATTCAGTCCTAATTTTTATACTTATATATTTTTTGTATTTTAATAAAAATGGGCAGTACCCTCAATACATATAAAGTTATTATTCATTTGCCTTTTTATTATTACATAATATATTTTATTATTTGAATGTATTTTTATTATTAATCTGATTAATGAATCAAATAGGAGAGGGAGACCTTCCTTCTGTTGCCAGCAGCCAGGGCCAGCCTCAGGGGTGTGCGAGCTGTGCGGCCGCACAGGGCGCCATGGCAGCAGGGGCGCTATGCGGCCATCCCATGACCAAGGCCAGGGCCACTCCCAGGCAGCAGGGAGAGGAGGAGAGAAAGGGGCGCGGAGTGGTCACACATGAAAACGTTTTTAGCAACCGCTCGGCCACGTTTGTCTCCTCTGCTCCCTACTGTTGCCCTGACTGCGGTGGTGGGAGCTTGAGGCCTTGATTGCGGTGCGGCGCTTTGTGATGAGCGCTGGAATATGACTTCATATTCTGACGCTCAGCTGTGAAGCCGTGCACGTCGCGGCAGCACAGCAAGACTTTCCACCACAGGGTTAGTGAACTGCAAGGTGGGGGTAGATAGTAAGAAGGGGTGAGTAGGGGGAGGAGAGGGGGTAGATAGTGAGTAGGGGGAGAGGAAGTAGAGAGTGAGAAGGGCAGTAGAGGGGGTAGACAGTGAGTAGGGGGTGAGTGGGTAGAATGAGTGAGAGAATGAATGAATTAATGTGTGGATGAATTGCGTAAATGAGTGAGAGTATACATTAATGTGTGGATAATTTGTGAATGAGAGAGAATTAATTAATGTGTGGATGAATTGTGTGAATGAATGAATGGTGAGAATGAATTGTGAGAATGCATTAATGAATGTGTAAATGATTTGTGCGAATGAGCAAGAGAATGAATAATTGTGTAAATGACAGTTAATGAGTGTTATTCTGTTATTCTATTTCTGATTGTTATGTATATCTTATTTAGTTGATCTATACCTGCAGTGCTGTTTCCATGTGTTGTTTATTTGATCTATACCTTCTTTGCTGAGTTTACATGTGATCCCCAGTCTGTTGGACTGCAATTCTATACATGCAAGTGTTGTTTACATTTGTTGTTTCTTTGATCTATACCTGAGGAAGGAAGGAAGGAAGGAAAAGAGGGGTGTGGCATAGTGAATAAAGGGACTCTGGGGATGATTATGGGGGAGAAGACCTTTCAAAGTCACAGTAGAGTCAGAAGGAGGGAAGACTGCACTGACTCTCAGTCTTCCCCTAATCTGCAGTTAGTGTGGCGAATATTTTTCCACAGGGTCCGATTTTTTTAATATTGAAAAGAAAATTGTTTTTGCCTATATTTACTGTATTTAAGGTACATTATTGTTACCAGTGTTTCCAGTTATATATTATTGTACTTGTTTTCCCTTGTACATAAATAATCAATAATTAAAACTAGTTTTTTTGTAACAAGAGTTTTTCCCTTTCTTTTTTGTCGAGGGAGGCGCCAGAGAAGTAGTCCGCACAGGGTGCCTGAAACCTAAGGCCGGTTCTGCCAGCAGCTGCCCCAGTCGACTCTATTGGGCATCTGCTCTTCATTGGTTGATGCCAGTTTAGGCCCATACCGCTCTTATGTACCTTTAACTCCTGGCGCGATCCTACTGATTCCCGTTAACCCCTGCGATGCTAACTAGACAAGGTAGGATAGAGGCAGTGACTTGTATGGGGGGGAGGGACCAGGGATATTAGCTAGGAGATATTAACAAAGATATGTACTCCCTAATACAAATGCACAAGTCTACTTTTTAGTGTCTAATCCTCAATGCGCATTCTGATTACAGTCTCCAGTGTGTAATCTCGGCTAAACCTTGTTTATTCTGACCTCCGGATTCCTGACCTCCGCTTGTTCCTTGTTGACCTTGTGATGTCCTTGACTTTGTTATAGCCTTCTCCTTGTGGTTCTACCTAGCATCAGTGTCTCCAAACCTCACTGTCTGTGATAATTATTTGCAATTATTTTATGTATTCAGTTTATTAGTACAGATGTCTAAGTACTGCCATTTTGTGATATTAAGGCACATTTACTACCCTCTCAACATGACAGCACATCACTTTCACCTCACTATGTGTCTTTAGATAGCTGAGACTAATTAACAAAGTGTTTAATAGGCCAGGAAATGGTACCTAGGGACAGGTGTTGCTAGGGACTAAACAAAAAGAAGGATTTTAGGTATTAGAGAGGAGCACAGGAGAATCAATAACCTTCATATTGAAATCTGAGGGATCATGGGAAAAAAATGATTTGCAGGAAATACCTTCATTATCTCCTTAGTGGAGGAAGAAGAAAAATGAAAAATATAAATACAAAAACAGACATTATAACAAATAATAATGTTTGATAAATTGTTTGCACTTCTGTATTTAATTATGATTTCATTTTGATGTGACAAATATGGGTAAAAAAAACCCATATTAATGCGATCTGTGTGTTAAATCAAACTGGTTGTAAACTTATGATTAAGCTTTGAAGTACGAAATATGTCAAGTGTGAGCCGGCCTGTCTGTCTCTTGTAAAATATGTTACTTTCATAAATTAAAGTAACATATTAAGATCATTCTGCTGTGGTTTTATACTTCAGGAAAACTTATATCACTTCTGTTGTTTTTTTGACTAATCTAAGAGTTTTCAGACAAGTCATCAAGAGGTGTTGCAGTTTGAACTCACAGACTTCACAATGCATTATGAAGGACCAACCCCAGTGAGCTTCTCCTACAGAAAGAGCCTCGTTGACCACAGAAAGTATATAGCTGAGCAGGTCATCATAATCTCAAGCCTTGCTAAGGCGCAATGCCTGGCACGGAAGGTACAGTGGAGGTGTGTAAACGTCTCTTGTTTTAATTGTTTTATTCTTGCATGCATTTGTTGGTGACAGATGAGCCTGGCTTTGTCTATGCATAGACTTGAAGAGCTGTGCTCAGTGACATGACTCTCCCTTTAGTTAAATATTAAGGGGACATTCCTTTGTTGATGTTTACAATATCTAGGGATTTGGAGAAAACTTCATAGAAAAATTACCATGAGGTGGGTAAATTTATTTCATTTCCATTTCATTATTTTACCAATGACATGTCATAAATACATGATTATTAATTTATTGGGACTTCCAATTGTATTGGCAAGAACCCTTAACCTATTAAATATTTGCTTATCATAATTATTACATTTTAACATATCCTACATGCAAATGCCACCTACTGGTGTTACATAATACACTGCCTCATAAATATATGTGCTTACTCATAATGTTAAACTGGATACTGCTTGTCCAAAACCTATATCCTTAAGTCATTCATTATTTTAGAACACCAACAGCTTCTCCACATGGTTTGACAGGATGCAGTTTGGAACATTTAGCAAATTAGCAGAAAGCATGCCCATATGACAGCTGCCCTGATTGCCTGTCTACAATGCCCTTCAAACCATCAACCGTCAAAACACTTCAATAATTTACTGTTGGCTATATTTGTTTTAATGAATCTGTCAAGTTAAGTTAGACAACACTACAGCTGGACAATGTAATAAACTTTATTTTTGGACTCTCACAAACCGTTCTTTTCCTATCTAGTCTAGCAAGGCATCATTACTAAAGAATTTCAATCCTAAACTAAACCTGACACCTTTTCAACCTTCATTTGAGTCACAAGGTTAAGATTGGGTTTCCATGGCTGTTCCCCTCTAACTTTAACAGTATCTTGTCCTTGCTTTTCTAAGCCAGTCTTACTGAAATTAATATATTTTGGTGAACATTAATATAATTTCTTAATTACTATTTAAGAGATTAGGTCAGCCTCATTTGGCTAGACAATTCCAATCATAGAAACAGACAAGATGTATAGTTTGCAGAAATTGCATATTAAGTTTATGAAAATTAACTAATACTAACATTAATAGATGTTTAGGAGGTTTAGAGCCGTTGCAAGCAATGTTGTTTTTGAACATGTGGATCATGTATGTACTTGAAAAAAGTTACATTAAAGCTACTCAGTTTACATGTGCTCTATTTTTACAAATACAACAATACTTCTTAATACCATCCGGGAAAGAGACGAAGGGGGCAAACAAGACCAACCTAAAAAGTGCTGGCATTCTGCAAGATGTCAGTAGGGTCACACAACATGATGTAACTTGACCCTATAGAGGAAGTAAGGCAGCTCGCACAGCACACTAAGAGTTCTAAAACAAGGCACCAGACAAGTAAGTTTACATATCAAAATAGTAGTAGTAGACTGTAGACTCTACCTCTACTCAGGACCAAAGCCTATTTTTAATTTAAAACATTTGATTTGCATTTTCACAGGTCGAGGTACATACAGAAGCTGTGAGCAAAGCACATAACTTACATAATATACTTGTGATGTACAGAAAGTGCAAGTAATCCACATTTTCTTCATTCCATCGAATCCAAGAATGCCCCTGCTCCCTAAGACGCCGGAAAAACCATGGAATCAACATAACAAATAGTGGTGCACAACATGCTCCACACTGACAAGTAAGGTC
This sequence comes from Spea multiplicata, assembly GCA_009364415.1. Taxonomy (NCBI): domain Eukaryota; kingdom Metazoa; phylum Chordata; class Amphibia; order Anura; family Pelobatidae; genus Spea; species Spea multiplicata. Next base: position 43,177 of record VKOC01001758.1, read on the forward strand.
AAGCAAGATCCAATACCCAGAATGTTTTTTCCGGCAATTGCCATTATAAAATACAGTAGTTTGGGATTTGCTTTGTTGGAGGAGTCCTTGACGCCGAAAAATATTATCTCTCCTGTAAACAGTATCTGAGCCATTTCGCTGGAGCCAGCTAGTTCTTTCACCTGCTCCTAGAACTCCCATAACACCAGGCAGAACCAGAAGCAGTGACGCAAGATCGCCTCAGATTTATGGCATTTAGGCCATGAAGGAAAGTTTCTGGCATTCATCTAGTATAATAATTTTGGAAATAAGTATGCCCAATGAATGATTTTAAAATGCATATCCTATTAACTAGTGAAAGGAGCCCACTTATGTATGTACGGCGTGTTTGATTCAATTCTTCTATAGTCATGATGGGGCCACTTCCTCAGTTCCCCCTTTTGGATTGGTATTGAATCCAACAAAGCCTGTTTTTAATTAAAGTCTGTTTGGTTAGTCTCTAGACCATCAATGCCAACCTCTATAGACACATGGCAGGAGTGACAGTTTCAATTGAGGTTCCTGAGCATCTCAGGCACCCGGAGCTGTGAGGACAGGTATAAAGACTAGGCAGCTTATTAGGAGAGGTTTTCTTCATAGTCTTGAGGTTTTTTTCCAAAATCTACCCAGATATACATGCTCCCCAACTGCAGGATCAGAATTTTGCTCATGCACAGTAGCTCTGCCAGTTTGAGGGACTGTAAGGGTTTTTTACCTGTGTGGGGAAGTAGTAATAGCTACAGCGCACAGATGGCAAGATTCATTCAGTATACAGGTATAAAGACATCAGGTACATCGGCTGTATTTTACAAAGCAAAATAAACACAAAAATAAAAAATCTCCCACTTGGAGAACTAATCTGATGATTGCCAGGCTGTTTGCATGCCTGCAGGTCCCTGATTTACCACAGGTACCCAGTCCTGTTTTAGTATCTGGCAGCTTGGAGCACAATCCACCAACATTCTCTCAGGTCTCTCTGAGAGCTACCTTTTATAGCCCTCCAACCACACCCTTAATTGATTAATTAGTTCCAGATATATCTGGTAGCTTCTCTCAGTCTACGGCTAATATAGTGAAAGTTAACTATTTCACCTCTAGCTTTACCAGGCATACCCTTTCTCCAATCAGAAGTTCACCTGGAGGCCAGAATAATGAAGACAAATTCACTGAGAAAGAGAAGTGTTTCTGAGCATGTCTTTCTCTGTGAATCTATCTGTATTATACTGACCTCTCTATGTCTTTCCATAAAAAGGGTGTGATCACAAGGGACAGCCTCACCCCCCAGTCTGCCAATTACGCCTTTTGCAGAAGTTCACCAGGAGGACATGTCCATGGAACAGAGTGAAATAACGAATAAATGAGAACAAGAAAAATCAAGAGAAGAAGAGAGAACAGGAGAGAGAGAGATAGTGAAAGGAAAAAACCAATGAAATTCAAACCAAAATTCAGATATCTTTGCTTCGTTTTGGGGGTCCCTCTTCGTTTTTGGACATCCTTATGAATTGATGAAATTGACTAACTCCTATGACTCTGAATACACAAGTCTAATGACTAATAAACTATTATTAAGATCCCACAGACAAATGTACTGGAAATAGATGTAAATGTTTTCCCAATAACTATTAGGCACCCAGTACTCCAGAATGACTGCTACTCATAAAGCTGTCGGGATGTCACTGGTTAACTAATGACTGTTTGAAACTGACATGTTGCTTGGATTGCAGAGAAACAGGGAAACAAGTAAAATGTTTTTTTTTTAACAAATGCACCAGTCTATTTATTTTACATGCTCTTTATATATATAAAATATTTGCAACATGCACTAATTGTCCTATTACTGGGACCACAGTTATTTTAACATTGAACCCAGTCATCTATCCCATGATCTCTTGCCATGAGTGAGAGGTGTTAATATCCATGCTGTGTAGTGTCACTCATTGCTAAGAAACACTAATTAGGTTCTGCTTCATGTCTTAGGTCATTAGATTTCTATATATACACACTGTATTTGGTACATGATGCACTGATGCCTCTGAACACAAGTAAAATGATGTCATTTTGTATCATTATCCCATGTGTTCCAGTTTAATCTCCTGAAATCCTTCTGATTGATATCAGCATCATTTAAAAGAGCACTTGGGCTATTTATGAACTCCAGATATCGAAATCCCAAACCTTTGTGTTTGAGGACCAATCTGGAATATAGAACCAAATGATGAATTTGATTTCAGGGGAGTTTCCATGTAGAACTCAACACTAAAACTACCTGCTTATTTTTGTTTCTTGGTAATATTTATCTGCAGTAGATTAATGATGACCTTTTATCCCCACGTCTCGTGGTTTGGTTTATGCCAACAGATAATTTCGCTTGGTGTCATGAGATAATTATCTTTTTCATTTTTATCTTTTCTGTCCCTTGTCACCATGAACTTTATAATAGGAAATTAAAGGTTATTAAATCTAATTTGCATTTCTTAAAATCATTATCATTCTTATTAGTCAGATAATGAGAGATTAACAGCACAAATCCAATTAGAAAATAAGAAGTTGTTGTTTCCCAGAACATATGAAGTGCTAGGTAAATAGTAAGATGACTGAATTTGAGATTTTTTCCACAAACTTAAAGGAGAACTTTCACCATCACAGCCTTTACTATAACCAATTTTGTTTATTAAAATTACCTATAGCTTGTGCTTATTAAGAAATGTAATTGTTTTTACAAGATAAAATGTCACCTAATGGAAGAGTACTTGCCCACTTCATTGTTTCTTTCATTTTTGCAAACTTGTCACACTTAAAGGTTTCAGATCATCAAAGTAATTTAATACTAGAAAAAGACAACCTGAGTAAACAAAAATGCAGTTTTAAAATGATGACTTAATGTATAGAAGGATAAAAGCCATACAATTGTACCCTATGTGAGAAAGTAATTGGTCCCTTAGTTACTAAATCAACCCATTAACCAAACTGAATTGATAATTTGGTTCAATTTCACTAGACACACCCAGGTATGATTACTACAAGCCCTGCTAAATGTAAACATCTATTAAATATAATCTTGCAAAGCGAAGTAGGCTAAAAGGTTTTAAAAAAGGAGCTCATGATGTGGCGATGAAAAGAGATTCAAGAACAAATGAGAAACAAAGACATTGATAGCTATCATCTACAAAGACATTTTCTAAGGCTCTGGGACTCCAGTGAACCTCGGTGAGTGCCACTTTCTACAAATGGAGAAACAGGGGGAATGACTCATACAGAAGGTCACAAAAGAACCCAGACTAACGTGTAAAGAACCTTGCAAGCCTCATTTGCCTCAGTTAAGGTCAGTGCTCATGATTCCACAATAAGATAATTGAGATCCATTACAGAGTTGCAAGTCAAAAACCACTGTTGACCAAACCCCCCCCACAAAGGCTCATCTAACATCTTGATGGCCCCCAATATTTTTGAGGTAATGTTTTGTGTGCTGATAAGTTAAAAGTGGAACCTTTTGGAAGACATGGGTCCCGTTTCATCTGAAGTAAAGCTAACACAGCCTTCAACAACATACCAACAGTCAAATCTGGTGGTGGTAGTGTGATGGCCTAGAACTGCTTTGCTGTTTCACAAGGTTGATAACTCTTTACCTTCATTAAATTAAATGGTCATGTAAAAGCTGCATTTTGTATTTGCTCATGTTGTCTTTTATTAAAATTAAAAAAATCTTATTTGAATCTGTAAACAATATTAGAGTATGGAACTACAAGGAGTATTTTGTCAACCCATCTGGAGATTTAAATCTCATTATGTGAGTAATATTTACTAGCTCCACAATTTATTTTGTAGATTTGTAGCTTAAAAAATTACACACTCAAATTCACACTCAAATTGTATTACAATCTCTCCCTGTGGGAAAGTAGTTGTAAGAAGAACAAGTGATTATGAGTAGTCAATCATTATGTGCATGCATGAATCACTTTAGAGCTATTATGGTGTATGCATGTAATACAAGGTGGGATGTGCTCCTTTGTTACAGCAATGTATATTAAGTACATTCGAGTCAGCCGAGCATTTAAGAATAGTAATAAAAGTTTCTTGAGCATTTAGAAATGAAGAGTTATTTAAAAAGCTTCTTATAGTTTTACATGGGGGACTTCACATAAAAATAGGTTGACAGTTCAATATTGTTTTTGCATGGCAAGGACACAGGGACACAGAAGTGATTGAGGGAGAGGATGTCAGTGAAAGTACTGCAATTTTTGCAGAGGTTCACCTTAGGGCAAAATTGTGGTTCTTTTGTTGACGTTCTCTGTTTAAATCCATTGATTTTTTTTCCTAAACCCATTCTCTATATGCTTTAGACTCTAGTTGGGGTGGGCTGCAATGAATGCAAAGGACTCTAAGCGTGGTAAGAGACAGGGATGGATGGAACTAGGGATAACCTTGTGATAGATGGGGATTGAATTGGGAAGAGAAGGGGAGCTTTGGAAGCTACAAATTAGATGGGAGAGACAAAGGGTTTTATGCCCCATTCAGGCTGCAGAGCTGCATATCTCTGGTTTCCTCAGTTTCGCTACAGTTCTCCAGTCTCGCTACAATCCATTCCTGGGTTTCCTTAGGCTTTGCCTGAACGTCTGATTTTTTGATTCCTGTCCTGCTCTTAGTTTCAGCTTCTGTTTCCTTTATAAGTTGTGCCCCACTCGTTTGTTATGTTTGTCTCAGTCAGCAGTCTAAAGGTATGTCCTTCACTGTCCTGTGTTTAGATTCAATGTTTAGTTTCAGCTTATTAGTAATTTGGTAGGCAGGGTTTAGTGTTAGGACCCACCGACATATTGGAGTACTTTGGTGTAGTGGTGGGCTAAGCATGCTATGGCCATAATGTGACAGAATCTCCAATATTATTGTCTATCCTATTTAGTGCTGTTATTTCTGTGTAGTCTTGTCATGTGTAACCTGGTCAGTCTTGTCAGCCCTGTACCCTGTTGTCCTGTCCTGTGTCCTGTTCTGTGCCCTGGTAGAGGGGTGTCCTGTCCTGAGCCCCGGTAAAGGGTTGTCCTGTCCTGTGCCCCAGTAGAAGGGTATTCTGTCTTGTGTCCTGTGTTGAGCCCCGGTAGAGGGGTGTCCTGTGTTGAACCCTGCAGAGGGGTGTCCTGGCCCAGGACCTGGCAGAGGGGTGTCCTGTCCTGAGCCCCGGTAGACGGGTGTCTGTTCTATTTATGTCAGATCTTGTGTGTAGCCTGTCCCTGTAACCTGTATTACTGATTCTGCAACCTGTTTTCTACTATTTGGCTCTGTCCTGCCTTTTCTGTCCTTAGCTGCCAGATATCTCTATATCTTGTTATCTGTACCGGATACCTCCGGCTGCTATCTCAGCGGCCTGGTATGTAGCCACACAATCCTGATGGCCCAACACTCAGGGAAGTGTGGTTACCATGCATCTGTTCCTGTCCCTTTGCTACTGCATGGTGACTTCTGAAATTCCATCATTGTTCGTTCTTGGTCATTACAGTCGTCTGTATGGACCCCGTTAGCGACAAAGGGAGAGATAGGTGTAAGCATATGTGTAAGCGTTTGTGTGATATTTGAGTCTTTATACTGGGAATAATAGGTAGACAAGATGGGCCAAATGTTTCTTACATGCTGTCAAATTCCATTTTTCTATATTAGATACAGAGAACAAAGAACTGCTGAAACATTACATGTTACACATATGTACAAAAATACCGTATTTGCTCGATTATAAGACAAGGTTGTTTTCAGAGCAAATGCTCTGAAAAATATCCCTCATCTTATATTCAAGGTCATCTTCTAATCACACTTCAAATATTGGTCTGATTACAAGACTAAGATCCAGATCCCCGCAGCGCTGCAGGGGACCCGGATCCTCCTCTCTGACAGCCTCTGCTGCTGCCTACACTTCCTCTGGGGGCTTCTATGGCACATCACATGACCTTCTTTCGGTGCTCCACCGTAGAAGCTCTGGCGTACGTGCCGGCAGCAGTGGAGGTTGTCAGCGGAACTTTTGTGAGATGCGCACAGACAACCTCCGCTGCTGCTGGAACTTCCGCTGGGCCTTCTATGGTGGAGCACCGGAAGGTCATGAGATGCCGGCGCTCATAGAAGCCCCGACGGAAATACTGGCCACCAGCAGTGGAGGTTTGCATCGCACAGACGACTAGAAACCAAGAAAGTCTGAACACGGGTCACAAGTAAAGGGATGCACTGGTAAGTCGGGGTGGTTAAGAGTGGCATGGAGGGGATTAAGAGTGGCATGGGGCAGGGTTCAGTGGTTTTCTGGAGGCCGAGAGACACATAGAGGGTTACAAGGCATATCAGGGAGGCAGAGTGGCATATAGGGGTATAAGGCATTAGTGGGGGAGTGGCAAATAGGGGGTTAAAATGCATGTCAGGGAGACAGAGTGGCAAATATTGGTGTATATGTCATATCTGGGAGGCAGAGTGGCAAATAGGGTATTAAAAGGCATATCTGGGGGAAGAGTGGCATATAAGGGGGTATAAGGGATTTCTTGGGGGCAGAGTGGCAAATAAAAGGAAATAAAAATGGAAAAATATTTTTTATTAATAGAATTTTTATTAAATATGAAAAAATTGTTTACATGTGAATTAATATTTACTAGTAATTTTTTTCCTATAGGATAGTCTTATATTCAGGCTTTTTCTTTTTTTTCCTAACTTAATATTCAATTTTTTGGGGGGGTCGTCCTTTAATTGGGGTCATCTTATAATTGAGCAAATACAGTAAATATCTATGTATGACAATATTGGTAATGCTCTGCCTTCTGTAGCGAGACAGGGCAACTGTAGCGAAAAAGGAAAAACTAGAGATAAGCTCAGCAGCCTGGATGGGGCCTGACAAATACGTTTTAAGGTATGTCTGGACTAAGCTTTTCCATGGCTTCCATGGTGTATAGACTTACCTAGAGGTTTAAGCAGATACTTACATTTAGGAAAGCTATACAGAAAGTACCAGAGTCCCGGATAAGCCGGAGTTTCTTTCCACTAATTCCCTAAAAGCTAGCTGGCATCCACTCAGACATCTGTTCATTATCACAAAAATGTTAAGGTCAAGCAGGCTGACAGAAGGATGATGTACCTCCACTAACAGTTCTAAACATGGTGAAAAACATTTTGTGGCAGCATAATAATTATCCCCCACTGACCAATAAATCTTCAGTACTTCTGTAGTGAAGTGATATGATTGTTATCTTAAAATAATGGAAAAAGGTTCATAAATTTTGCTTTAAAACAGTCACATGGTCCCTACTACTCATCTGAAATGTTTTTATTCTGTTTCACTGTGCCATTTTATAATAAAAAGTAGCATACAGAAGAAAGGAAAACATCTCATCACATTTTATTAACCAGTATAAATTAACAGGAGTAACTCATAAAATAATTATATTTCAAGCCAAAGTACTATCAGTATATTGGATGTTAAAAAAAAGAAATAAAAACATGTAAAATTAAGAGTACTGGCTTGATAGAGCATTATTTCTATACTTTTTTGTTTACTTTTTGGTATTGTATATTTAAATGGCAATATTTCTTGCAGCTAACATCAATATAGTTTTAAATTGTCATAAAACTAAATGGATGGAAAATGTGGCCAAAATGCAAATGTTTACAAAAACAATTTAGCTATGACAAATTTATGCAGAGCAAAAATACTTTCAAAGAATACTAGATTCGTTGTTGCTTTTTACGAATAATTGGTTGATGTTTGGCATTCTTCGTATACCTTGTGCAAAACTCAAAAGTTGTAGTTGAAATGTTTTTAAAAAATAAAGTCAAATTAAATGTACAATCTATTCTTCTTCAAAAGATCATAATCTTATCCAAGACAGATCAGTCTGCTAGATATTGTTTGTTTATTTAATATCTGATTAATACTGTAGGGGGCAATTACGTACTGTAAGATATCAATTAATAAAAGACACACCCTTGTATAAAACACATTACCGTATTTGCTTGATTATACGACGACCCTGATTATAAGACGACCCCCCAAATCTTAATATTAATTTAGGAAAAAAAAAAGAAAAAGCCTGAATAAGACGACCCTATATGGAAAAAAGTTTTACCAGTAAATGTTAATTCATGTAAACTATTTTTTTAATAAAAAGCTATGATTGAGAAAAATATTTTTGGTTTATTTCCTTCTATTTTCCAACCTGCCCCCCAGTTATGCACATCTGCCCCAGGCTTGCTACTCTGCTCCAAAAATGCCTTATACCCCCTATATGCCACTGTGCCCCATGATATGCCTTTTAACCCACTAAATGCCACTGTGCCCCATGATATATCTTTTAACCCTATATGCCACTGTGCCCCATGATATGCCTTTTGACCCCCTATGTGCCACTCTGCCTCCAGAAATGCCTTATACCCCTATATGCCACTCTGGGTTAAAAGGCATATTATGGGGAAGAGTGGCATAAAGGGAGGTTTAAGGCATTTCAGGAGGCAGATTGGTGTATAGAGGGTTAAAAGGGCATTTCTGGAGGCAGAGTGGCATTAAGGGGGTTAAAAGGCATTTCACAGAGCACTCTGCTTCCAGAAATGCCTTATGCCCCCCATTTAACACTCCCTCCCACCGCACCCCCGCCCCACTTACCGGTACTTCTGAGTCTCCTGTCACGTAGCTGGGGCAGCATGTCGACTTCCACTGCAGCTGGATGGAGGTGTGGCTAGCAGCGGAGACCTTCCCCCGCTGTCAGAGGTGCCACTCCGGCGCGAGGAACTTTGATCTCTGACAGCCGGGCAAGGTCTTTTGTATAATCAGGGCAGTGTAGATTATGAAAGAGTCAGCTTCAGACTGTGACCCTGAGATTTTGGCCCTTCAGTCTGAGACCCTGAGAATGGGGCAAAAACCCTGAGACTCATGGTCAAACACTGAGAGTTGCTGGATATGGTGGTAACTGTCTAGGATTAACCTAGAGTGAAGCGTCATTCCAACTCCCTGCCTAACCCCACTCTCAACTAGACTTGGGCACCAGGGGGCTCTTCATGTTCGTCTTCGTGCTAGTCTTCGGCAAAAAAAATCTTTGTATTCCGCGAATATTCGCCCGCTCCTGTCTTCTCTTTGGGTGAATATTCGTGGACGTTCTTTGCGTTCGTTTTTTATAAGGGGTTAATATGGGGGTTCACGCGTACCGCAGCAGCGCCAGGAGATTAATTAATTAATTCTGTGAATTTTGAGTACTAAGAATTAGGAGAGAATGCCCTTCTGAATATATAAAATCCATATTTACATATCACTCAAATTTGTTTATGGATCATTTATTTGTAGTAGCAATTGTAGTTAGTGTCGCTGAATAAACATCAGGGGCACTTGTTACAGATGAGTCTAGAAATAACCTGTCTTTATGTGTATTGTTGAACAAGTAGCTAAGATGCTTCTGTGGTTTCAGACTAACAATAGGGCTTTTAATTTGTAATCCTATTGAAGCGTTGCACACATGCCATGCTTGAATTGTTAAGGCTTATTGGAATGGCCATTTTGGTTTGTATTGGGGTTTTCAGATGTAGCTGTGAATTCCCATCTCATGGGATAAGGTGTCAAAATGTCTGAACTTGGCTGTAGTCTCCTAGACAGATGAAGGCGACATTCCATACAAGTGTCAGTCTGTTACTTATTACAGTGCAGCTATTAGTCATGGAAAAATTGACTATCTGTCATCACTAGAACAGAAGTATTCATATTTCATAAACAAAGCGAAAGAGGGTTTAGTGCTGGCTTAATAGGTGTTCATCCTTAATGGTGTTATTGTTTTTGACTTGTTACTAGAAGTGTTTTTCCCTTGCACCTTTATAATACTCAGACATGAAAATAATCCTTGGGGAGTGGGCAGGAGATTATGTCGGGATAAAAGAGTTTAATGTGTTTCCAGTCTTTGAAGATGAATTTGAAGGACAAAAGGTGTGATCCATAGCACTCAAACGGAATCATGTCAAATAACAGCTGTTAATAGGGCAGGATGATATATATATATATATGTATATATATATATATATTATATATATATATGCACTTTTGATATCTATATATATATAATTGATGAGCAATTGAGTGTGTTATAATCTAGCAAAACTTTTTTATATTTTAAACATGACATCAACGTTATATTGGTCAATATACCGACACATCATACTGTTGAGATATAACATAGTCTGCAAATTCGAATTATTTCCAAGTGGTAGAAATTGTGCACAAGGCTGTTAAAGAGATACTCCTGAAACCTCAGATGCATGTACATTTCCCATCCCACAGTTATTTTCCATCTAGGATGAACAGATCTCCTGATTTGTGGTTTACTGTTACTGGGATTGGGGTCTAATAGGATTTCGATAGGAGCCCTTTCCTGTGACTAATTGGGCTGCTTCAAGCAGCCAATCAGTGGGGAGAATCATCAGACCATGGCGTGACAGGAGGCCGCAGCTCTGAAGAATGAGGTTCTCGCTAAAGTATTTTTTAACCTTTTCAAGAAAGTACTTTCATAATGATATTAAAGTTGCAATTACCTTAAACGTACATTCTAGCTATCTACCAGCGTCATCACTGCACACCACCATTGCTATTTCCACAAGAGTTTGTTTGGAGTTAAGGTTTAAGGTCAAACGCCTAGGGAAGATCTGAGTCTTGGGTTGACCATGAAGATGGTTTCTGAAGGAATTTTGAATCTGATACATCGCTGACACTACAACATAACCTTTATGTTAAAATGATACAATATCTCTGTATAGTTATTATTATCTTTTAGTTAGTAAGCACCAAGAAATTATGCAGCGCTGTACAATTTAAATGGAGCAGTTAACACATACATAACAAATATACATTAATACATACAGATGCATTAAGAGTTCATAACCCTGCCCGTAAGCTTGCCATCTAGGCTTATGGCACTTTTACACAAAGTTCCTGGCAGGAATGGTTGGCCTCTGAGGGCCCTGCTTGTGAGTTTACAATCTAAGGGAGCTCTTGTAGTTCTCCTGTAGCAGTAGTTATGGCTATGTGGTTTCAGGATGCAGAAGATGACGTATAAATACAATGAACAGAGGGGTGAGTGTGTTTGTTTGCAAGGTCTTGGTTTCAGAAGGTGGCTAGCACACAGCTTGGGATGTAACAGAAAGGCGACAAGAGAAGGCTTAAACTGGCTTGAAGTGCTTTTGCAAATGTATGTAATCTATTTCTAGTAACAGCAAAGTTTGGTGGGAGTTCCTCTTTGAGGTGCTTGCAAAATATGCCTTCTTTATAGGTGGGACTGCATGGGGCAGTGACTTGCCCCTTTAACTACTTATTTGACAATAAAACAAAAATAAAATATTTATTTGAATGCCCCATTGACTCAAATTCTGATCATCGTACAGACATCTTCATATTCTACCTATTGTTGTTCATTTCCCTGCTCAGAGCTCTGTGTATGTTCATAAAGGTATGATTTTTATTGCTTTAGAAAAACAAACTGTCTGTAGTATCTTGGGTCCAGTTCTAAGTAAATATTTTTAGTCTCTCTCTTTTACGGGAGGCATTTGGGGCTGCAGACCCTCAGAACTGGCTTCTGCTGCGAAATGCTCTAAATCCTTTGTTCTGACCACCTTTCCAAGCTGAACCTCTTGTGTCTTCTCTTCCAGGTTTATAGGATCTGCTTTATTGAAATTACTGATCTCTCTGACAGGATCTTCTGCCTCCCCATCCTGCTGCCGAACATCTAGTTCTTTGTTCTTGGGGAAACAATGTCTGTCTTCAGCCGCCTTATCTAGAGTTTCACCAAACAAAATATTTCCCTGGAACAGCATATAACACAGATTCTGGATCTAAGCCACAAAGCTTTACAGGGCCACCATCGATAAGGCCATAGCTCTTTGAAATGCAGATCCATGGCCTTAAAAATTCAGCTGAGATTCTGAAAATTTTAAGGGACTCCAGCAGACTGGGGCAACTAACTTCCTCTCTCAATATCATGCTCAATATCAATCCAGGTAGTTAAAGAACAACTCTAGTGAGAAAAAATGTTTCTTTAAGTTCCATATTGCATACATTTCAGTTGGATCCTACCGAACATGCAAATCCCCATCTGTATGGGGCTTACCCATGTGAAAACCGTCACATACAGAAGCTCCCCTTCCCATGCATCTGAACAATATTTTATGTAATATGGATGTGCCCAGCAAACATTTTTTTCATTTTTGGATTTTTTCGTTTATTCAAAGTGTATTAATAGTAGAGTGAACAATCAAATGTTACTAAAGCACAGTCTGCTAAACCTAATCTCATTCCACAATTGCAATTTCTTGATAAATCTAACAATCCCCTATTTTGCTTTTTTATTTTCACTAATTTATCCAAATAATGTTTTGTTGCCCTATGTCCTCTTTTGCTCTAGTTTTTGTTTTTCTAATTATATTAGGTACAAGAGGAGGAATAAATATGGACACTTTATAAATGAAAGAATAATGGTAAAAAAATGTCATGGAAGTTTAGAGTAAAGAGTTTAAAGATGTATTGCACTTACTTCTTCAGATCTGTGCCTTGCTCAACGTGTACTGGAGACTTTTAACCAACAGTAATTAACAGCCTGGGGAAATGTAATATAAAATGTAGAAAAGATAAGGATAATAAAATACAAAATTGAAAAACCACGGGAAATTAGAATCCTTATCTAAGAGAAGAAAACTGATGCTACATTCTTCATGGCTACATTATGTTGAAAATTGTTGATAGCTTACTTTTAATTTGTGCGAATACAGTAGAGGAGTTCTGTTCTTTGTAAGGATTATATCTTTCTCTTTCCATGTAAGTGGGAAGGGAGATAACTGCCCTCTGGTCTGTACAAATTTGCACATTTTTTTTATTTCACTCTTCCCTGAGTTGAATAGATGATGGTATCCTCAAATTGCTCATTACAGTGTGCCCCACGGATTTTGAATATTTTGGACAAGGGTTCCATCAGGGTTGAAAAAGTTATTACTACTGATGTTCTTGCTTTCCCTAGATCACTTTATCTTCTTTTTTACAGTATGAGCAAATATGAACTGATTTATACATATTTCGTACTTTCGTATATTTTCATAATTTTGGAGCTACTGTACTAAAAACGCTAGATGTTCCCAAATTTTACAGTATATTGTTCTATATACTAAATAAGCATATTCAACAGGACTGAGCTGAGGATTGTTCTCGTGGTGGATTAATACTGCAGTGACCGAGGACATTCCGTTTGGGGTACTGTATGTAAGAGTTAAAACGTTTTTTATATATTAAAGTGACATATATTTTTATTTACCTTCCGTTTTTTTTTCTGCTTCATGATTCATTTTGATTGATTTGTTGTGAATGAACTACAGAGTGGGGGACGCTTAATTGGAAATCCCGATTGGCACAGAGGGATCCTTACATATGCATATGGACATACTGATGCCCTTAATATTGCTTATATGATTATACCTGGATATCCTCCCTGAATACCATCTGGAGTACTTATTTAAGGTCATATAATAATTTATATTTGTCACGTATTACAAGGGGAGTGGACACCTTTTTGTTTTTTGTATATTCAATATGTTTGTAGATTAAAATGATTAATGTATATGTATTAGGCCGTCTTTTGTATAGGGCAAAATGAGGAGGTAGCTGAGGACCTCATGCACAGGAGGGCATTATGTCCTCACCAGTCCTGCTTCCAGGTGTCACTCTACCACAGCTCATCATATGAATCCAAAAGATGCCCATGATGTGAAAAAAAACCCACTGTCTTCTAGTGTTTGTTCCTTGGTACCCTGCTAATCGTGCTATTCTGTTTTCTGACCTTCGGCTTGGACTGTGACTATTCTTCGGATCATCCTTTGTACTGTGCATTGATCAGCATCCACTACCGCCTGCTGGTGTCTGTTACCTGCTGGTCTTCTGCCGCCTGCCAGTCTGCTGTGGTCTGCCAGCATCCCTGCAAGAGGGCTTCCAGACGTGCTAATGCCATGTGCCCTGCCAGAGGGCTTCCAGCTGTGCTCAGAACACCTATAGATGATGCCCAAGAGGAAGACTGGGGCTAAAGTGGAGAGCAGCCCTGAACTGGATACATCGTCAGCCTGTCTTCAGCCATGCTCTGAATCCAAACCTGCCCCTGCATCGAGACTCCTACCTTATCCGGCACCCAGTGCCCTTACAGGTGGAAGGTCCTTGCTTCTAGGATCAAATGTACTGACCCAATTCACCCTGATGAAACTGGGTTTGTTCCTATAGGAAGGCCAGGTACAGAGCTTTGAACCTCATTCATATGGCAAACCATCAAATCGAGATAATACTATCCACCAACAGCTACTCTGTTGCATAGGGGCTTCAGGGATGGTTTATTGAGCTGGGGCTTTTCTCTGTACTCCTCTCACTAAGTGAGAATTAGAATTAGTGGGTGCACTCTTTTCACATCTCAAATGGTATGAGCCAGAGTTGCCCTTTATGCCCTCTCTTGTCCATACCTTCTCTAGAGCGGCTTATGGAAGCAACTAGGAATAACCCAGATATCACAGGTATCTGTTGCCTGCAAGTACATCATAAATCTTTAGTTTCCTGGCCGTCCATCTCAATGTCAAATATCATAGCAGAGCTAGATCAGTATGGGGCTTCTACAACTACAAGAATATCTGCACCTGTGTCAAATCAAAAGTGCTTAATCTTTCCTGCCCTCAAGCCTTAGTTGTCGCCTTATGCTCATACTTCTCCTTTAGATTATGCCAGAAGAAGTTGAAATATTTGGGAATTTGGCTTACTGGAGACTCTGAACATTTGTTCATAGAAAATGTAAGGGTGATATCTGCTATCCTTTGCCAGGATATGCAGTCTAGGCAATTAACTATCTTTCCTGATATGAGCGTATAAGTGCCATTAAAATGAATCTTCTTACTGGGTTCCCCTACCTTTTTCCGACCATCCCAATTCACCTCACACAAACTTTTTGTCAAGGGTTCAATTTGAAATTTGTGTAGCATAGATCGACACCCAGGCTACATTGTGGTGTGCTCTCCCCAAACAAGCCACTCTGCGTATGCATGTCAGTGTCGCACTGGATATGAAGTCATACCTGGTGCGCAGCTGATTAGCAGACGTGACCCCACAGTAAAATTCAGGCTGCTTGCATACTGTGCGAGGGACAGAGAAGGCTACACACGAGAAGGGGTGGAAGATACAGAGAGTGAGCCAGTGAGTAGGACCTTAAGGGAGTGAGTATGAATGAATGAATGTTAGAATGAGAAGTGTGTGTTAACATGAATGTGTAAGTGTACGTGAGCATGAATATGTATGTGTACTTATCCAGGCATTTGTGTGTGTGTGAAGAATGGATGGCACAATAAAAAAATATTTATTTAGACTTTTTGTAACATTTTTTTCACTTTACTTATGCTGCTAATTGGACTCCCAGCAATCATCAGCACTCAGTTTACATGAATAGAGCATTGCACGGGACCTCCAGCATGGGGATAATAAACAGCACTTCCTGCACACTGCGTTGGGTGTGAGGCAGCCCCCTGCACTGGAAATCGCTCGTAGTCGTGTGCACGGGACCTTCCATTCTGTCATGATAGACTTTTGGGCCAGTTTTATTATGGCATCATGGAACATTGTGAAGGTTTTAAATGGTTAACACAAATTGCTGCTACTACAATATAACAACAAAATACCTGTCATGATTTCAGATAAGCAAGTAGAATCCAGATGTGAAATACTACACAGTGTTTTGTATAATAATTGTGAATATATTTTTCTGTACCCATCCATAAATTTGTTGATAATGCTTCCCAATATGCCTTTTCAGAAAAATAATCAGCAGTGATGTTTAAAGAAGCATAACAAATTCCCCTTACCTACACATACAGTACTTAAACCCCTGATTCTGTTTTATGGCGTCATTTGGACCTGTCCTCGACAAGTAATCAATTGATTACATAAAAATAGAGAGGCTTTAACATTAGGCAAATCTTTATTTTCCAGAACACTTTCCCAAGTTACTCTTTATTCTAACTAACAATGTACTATTTCTCAATCCCAAACAACTTAACGAGCATGCTGATCACTTCATACAACAATATTAACATGATGTTTCTCTTTCAGGAGAGCATTTTCTTTCTCTCTTTCTTTCTTTCTTTCTTTCTTTCTTTCTTTCTTTCTTTCTTTCTTTCTTTCTTATTGAACAGGTTTGTAAAATATTTATGGATGTGCTAAAGATGTATATCTATACAGTTGTCATAAATCACATGGCCTTTATCTTATCAATAGACAACAAATAATTAGAATGAGAGATGTTTGGAAGTGCTGTGGGTAATAGATTTGTGCCTTCAGATTTGTATGAATTTTAATTAATTTTGCCTAATCCGTGCGTTTGTATGAATTTCCTTATCTTGCAAACACCC
The DNA here is from genome assembly GCA_009364415.1 of Spea multiplicata. Classification (NCBI taxonomy): domain Eukaryota; kingdom Metazoa; phylum Chordata; class Amphibia; order Anura; family Pelobatidae; genus Spea; species Spea multiplicata. Next base: position 59,593 of record VKOC01001758.1, read on the forward strand.
ACAAATTTTCTGGAAACTTGTCCAATAGTTACTTACCCCGTATTACATTTTATTGAAGTCATAATATCTAACGATAGATAAATAACTATCGGAGCCCAGATGTTCCCAGGTATGGTAATGTGGAGTAGGGTAGTATGAATGGGCACGAGGTATTGTCACTGTATTGTTTAGGATGCTTGCGTCTAGGGTGGTGTGACTCTGAAATGAGAAAATAATCCCTCAGAATTTTTATCTAAACGGAAAAGAACAAGGCAAAAAAACAATGAAAATTAATCTGAATCAATTTTGGTTTCTGTGCGCAAGTCTAGTCAGTAACTATGACTACATATATATATCCATCACATAAAACATTATTTTCTCTTCTGCCTACAATCACAAAAATACTTGAACTCCAGTTGCTGTGACCTATGAGACCTTAGATGTAAGTGGCCATAGAACACCAGCTGTGAATCTCTGTTCAGCAGGATAACCAGACTTTTACTTTAACTAGGAACTTTTATGAATAAAAGTCTAACTGGCTAGTAGAAGTAATTTTAATATAGCCCCACAGCATACATTTTTGTACAAGTGTTCCTAATTAAAGGGAAAATGTCATGCTTTTATATGGCTAATAGAGTCCGCGTTGTCTTTATCTCCAACACCCTGGGAGTACAAGTACAGCAGGTCAAATGTCTTTTTCACATTAGTGGATTTTTAACAATACTTTAATAACTGTTTCTAAAAAGACACAAAAGGAAATACAGAGTATATAATAATGGTGTATTTAAACCTTAAGAGGTTTAGTTAGAACACCAGAGTGTTTCAAAAAGCAATCTTGCCTTCGAAAGCATTTAGAGTTATTTTTGTATGCTGCTGGCTTGATATTTAATAATTGACAGTTGTATAAAAGTCTCACCATGAACAAATGGTGCAAGTGCGATGCAAAAAAGAACCAACGTTATCACTGCAAGATAATCAGGAGTCCCCAACCTTTTAATGAAATCTACTTTTAATTAAAGAAAAAGTAATGATAATGGCATATCTGTGTTTCGTTCATTTCATTGTTAGTTTTTTCTTTCTTTGTCAACCTCCTTCCAGGATGGGTTGGTGGAAAAGTACTGTCTGGCGCTCAGTGGCAGCTCAGAGGTTTCCACTTTGATTTCCCTAATCACAATGGTACAGGTGGCAAAATAACCAAACATTAATGGCACCGAGTAACAAGGCAAATGAAATAATGTACACATTCTAACATAACTACTAGATATTGTTTTGCTTTTTTATTAAAAGATTTGATAAAGTGCATTTTATGTTATAAATCTCCAACAACAGACCATGCTCATATTTAAATATTATACACATTGCTGTACATATTCCATCCTGCACATCTCTGTTTGATACTAATACTCATTTGGATAAGCTAAAATGCATGATGACTGGCCTAAAAAAAAGAACCTCTGAGCCCGCCATTCACAAAGATGTTATTCTAACCAATGACGTGCTAAAGCTCCTTCCTACCCAGTGGGGAACAAGGTATGGCTTTCTACATCACAATTGCGATTGTCCTGTCCTTCCAAGAAATTGGGGCATCGGTATATTGGCCCCTTTTCTCTCAGCAACCTAATCAACCCAGTGACTTATCAATTGCAATTGCCTGCCCAATACCATTTCACAGATTTTGAAGTGTTTTAAAACAACCAATTATATATTCCGCAATCAAAGATTTGTTTATTCTCTCTCCCCCCAAAAGAAAAACCTCAAGACGGGGGAATTCAAATAGAGAGAGAAATCATGGGTTATAGGCTTTCTCCATTAGATGCCCTAAAATGATTGGTTTGCCAGGTATCAATGTGTGTGTTCTTCTATGTTTTGAGATTTTTTAAGTGAATAGGATAAAAACAATTTCTTCCAGTTTGCTTTCTGTGGCAATGTTTTACTTTGGACTGCTTGCACCCAAATATTTTAATGACTGTGTGTGGCACTGTTAATCAGTGATATTGTATGTGATGAGCAATTCAAAGAAGTGCAAAAAATGCCATCGGCCTATTTGTTTGTTTGTTTCACTGTGAAAGGGCTAAGGAACAAGCACAATCTTGGGATGGATAATATTTTAGGGAGATCATCCTGGAAGCAAAAATCTATCTGTTTCTGAGAGACCCTAGCAACTTGATCCAAATGATGTCAGGGCAAATAATAAAAGGTTTGTGAAATCGACATCTTAAAAATCTGAATGGCCTGGAACTTCACCTAATTTAAATGTGGCTGAACATTTTTGGATCAGTGCTGAAGCATGCAGTCCAGACTTTAATGCTTCAAGAAAGTGATAGCAACATATTTGTAGGAAGCTTTTGCCCCAAGAGTTAATGAAAGATATTTGTCACTAACTTTTATTGAGATTTATTTTGAGACCCTATGCCAACAGGCTAAGGGCTATGAAGGAGGCTGGAGAGGACATATTAAATACTGGCATGCAAGCTTGTGCTTAGTAACATTTTTTGGCTCCTTACATGATTCTGACAAATTTTTTGGTTAGTTTTTGGACAACAAATTCTGTTTCCTGCGCGTTCAGTTTAGACGAAAATCAGGGCTCAAAAAGTTGTTGTCCGACTCCCATATTGACTTACACTTGCACTCTCTCTCTTGCACTGAATGTATCCTGCCCACTTCCGCATCTCCGCCAACAATTGCCTGCCCAATACCATATCACAGAGTTTGAAGTGTATTAAAACAGTGAATTATATATTCCACAATCAAAGATTTATTTTTTCTCTGATAAACTTCCACAAAAAATGGCAGAACTTCCCCCAATTGGAGGGTTGAGGTAGAGGACGTCATCAGAAGCTCAGCCATTTTGCCTTAAGATAACCTCATGTATACTTCTGGTCTTGTTTTCTCCACTAATTAGAGGATCACAGGAGAGGACATCACCAGAAGCTCCACCATTTTGGCAGAAGTTTGCGGGGAAGTTATCTCTGATGAGGTAAAAAAAGAGTAGATAAAAGAGAGGAGAAACATTGGAAGCAGAGGTGTGAGACAAGGAAGCGGAAGTGGTCGGCAGAGAAGGTAGGGAGACAACAGTAAGTGAGTCGGAAAATTTGTTTTTAGCTTTTTGCTTCATTTTTGTCCTCTCGTGGGGAGTCTGGCCTAGCCTTCAGTGATTTGTATGAATCGAACAAATTGGCAAATTCTGTTAAATTTACAATTTATATGCATGCGAATGCACATGTCTACTCCCTTCATCCATTTTCTATGGTCACCTAGGAAATTATTATTTTCCACCCTGGCCTATGGATGTATCGAGAACTACTTTTTTCTGATTTGAGCTGCTGAGAAACCTACATTGACTTGGATGTGATGTTTGTACTTAACACACACACACACCTGAGATACTAGATAAATTGTAAGGTTAAGCCTAACAACACCTGAACACACAAAATCACACACAGATGCACTGGTGGGAGATACATGGAAAAGTGATCTCATTTTAGATAAGGATAAGGTAGATGTTTTATAAAAAAAAATGAATGGAAACTGCCCCTTCTTTTTAAATCCATATATTGCAATACAAATCCAAAGTGTTAACAGAGCAGGGTTGAAATAGTTTATCCTTCATTTTAGAGAATAAATAATGCTAATCTCATCTCTCTAGCTGTGATGAGTATTTTTTCCCAAAGTATCTATTGTTTCCACTAAACACCACTAAAAAAAATCTGAGTTAATTGTGTTTCTCCAGGGACCTGTTCATTTCAAATAGCCAGGCCTATGTCTTGAGAATCCCTAAGGAGAAACAGAGAGTGCCCAGTTAGTTTATTTCATTGATAACTAAGTGGCATCAAGTAAGTGTGCTGGTATGGTGGTGAGGCTGACATGTTGCATTTCTTATAACAGTAGAAGGCAAGCATACCACCCAACAAATGACCCCCACAATGCCCTGTACACAGAGCCAGGTTACCCTTTAGGTAACTTTAGTTGGCTTTTATTATTTAAAAGCAAGAAACAACTGCTACATCACATTTGCAATCTTCAATTTCCACTTAGCAGACATTCATGAAATCTTGATTTGTGTGGACTCAAATGTAGCCTCACTGCTTGAACATGACATATTACAACTCATACTAATGCAGACGAACATCTTTTATTAATATGTTAATGGGATTTAGGGCTATTAGCTATCCTAACTGGTTTATGACCGTGACGGGTTTAAATCACTACAATTGTGCTGATATTGCAGTTTATTATGTTTTACATTACTATGTAAACTGCTCTGTTTGTGTACAAATCTGTACATCTGAATCTAAACAAATGACAAAATCATTTTTGTTGCTTGCTGCTTTGGGCACAGAATATTACGTTGCAAGCAATCCCTGCTATTTTCATCACATTTGAAATATATATATATTGTTAACTGTTAACATGGCAATTTAAGAAATGACAACTCCAGCCGCACAAGACTTTGTGCATGTTCAGAATTTTCATACAACAACCAGAGCTCCTCTGTGCCAGACAGAAAACAATAGATTTTTAGAGATGCTAAGAAAAAAGGGCCCAAGGCATCACTCATTCATTTTCTGATATTCTCTTCTGGCTGTAGAAAACATTTGCTGCGTAAAAAATAATTTATCAACACACTTTGGACTTAACTTAATTTGGTTGTTAATGACAAAATGGACATAGCACACCTTATAAATATGCATGCTGAGGGAAATCAGATTTATAATTTATTCAGTCCCTCAACATGGGGTTTATTTGTGTTTGATAGGCGCCGGCATTAGAAATCTGATTAGGATTTAACAAACAATAACAAAATATATATAAAAAATGGGAAATTAAGTACTAAATTCTATCCACAGTCAATTACCTTCTGCAAAAATTGTCTACACGGGATTCAAATAGATTCTGAACTAGCTTGTGAGTGAAGTACATAAAGATTTAGAGGTTGGCAAGCATCTTTTACATGTGTAGAGCACATGATATCTGAGGTTTCATGCTGCAGTGTTGGGTCTGTGCCGGACAGAGTCCTCCGTTGATGGATAGAGTTGTTTCTTCTGTTCCTCCTGAAGAGATTGCAACATTTTAACTCTGCTTTCCAGTCTTTGTTTCCACTCTTCTCGGAGTCTGCAACAAGTAAACATACCTTAGTAAATGCAAACATTACATTTTAAAAAAAAATTGTAGGAAGTGTTTTCTTTGGGAACTCTTTTACTCCATCCATCCATCCATCCATTACTTCCTTCTGCTAGAACGCTATCACCATCTAATGCACTAACTACTCTTGGATGCCCCACCTAACACATTGCCTGATACGTGTCATTTATTAAGGAGTTTCCGCTCTCAAGAAACCTCATACTTTGGTATGGGTTCTGCTCATACAGATTAAACATTACATTTGCAAAAAAAAACCTTCACTTTAACCCCCAAATGTTCTAATTACAGCAAAATAAAGAAATGGTTTCACAAATATCTTTCCACATGGTACAGGGCACAAACTGACATAACATGTGATTTCTTCAGTTTTCTACACCTAGTTATCCCTAGTATTTGGCTACTGCCTAAAATTCAAAGCCGGGTTACAAAAACGATCCATTAGAACACAGAAGATGGCCTTTAGATGGCTCAGCAGCCAAAGTCTGTTTTTTTCCAAATGTACGCATTTATCACAATAGGAAAAATGGAAAAAGATCCACAGTTAACCATTGACATCGTATTTTAGGTATTATGTCATACATTATAAATAAGTTGGTCACACCTGGCAATTGTTAGGTCTTTCTTTAAAATATTTCTGTAAAATGTAATGGCATGCTTAAAATGCAATCTTTCAATTCAAAACACACTTAAAAGAATAACAGACATATCACAGGTTCATTAGTAACAAAATAAAGCCAACTGGTAGGATGTGTGAGCAGCTTTAAGGATATTATAGAACGGCTGCATATTAGATATGACTTGACGACATGTAAGTGCAATGAAGTACATGTGAACTGATATCATACCAACTGATATCAAATAGCAAGTATGTCATCGAGTTTGTCATGTTTGTTAATTATGGAACACACATGAGCCTGTCTACATTACAGTAAGTGTTGCCCTATCCTCCGACACAATATACTATAGAGATGATAAACCAATAGAATTGTTATTTTGGGGTGGATATTAAGACTAATCCAAAACGAAGATGCATACTTAAGCGGACTTTAGAAAACGCGTTTCGAGCCTTATGGCCCTTAATCAGAGAGGCTATTTATATATTCTCTGTCTATTGCCCCCCATGTTTATAGCTTCCTAATAAAGTTTGGCAGTCTCGGTTTTGCAGTGTTAGATTATTTTCTCCACATTTTCGTTTTGCATTGGTTTTGGCTTGGACGCCGGACCTGAAGTCTGCTGACCGAGTAAGCCTACCCCCCCTATATTTGGAGCAATATATATTGTTTTATATAGCTTGCTATAGTTTGGTGCTTTTCCAGTTTGTTTTTTGTTGGATATTAAGACTGGCTTGGGCGCAATGTGTATGTATCTATGGTATCAGAAACCATGTTCTATTTTACTTAACTATTTAGTTGAATTTATAAGACAAAGTCCCTGTGATTTAATAATATTTCTATTATGTGCCTTAATCAATCCCTAGCACTGTAGATTGAGAACAAATCTGGGGAAAAGGATATGATTTTTTTTTACCTTGAATTTTATGTTGCATAAAGGGTTTACATGGAACAGACATACAGTAAATATGCGAATGAAACACCAATAATGCATTTGTATAATTCATACAGTATTTGGCATATGTAAATAGTTTATTTGCTTGTAAGATTTTATTTAATGTGATGAAAAACCTATGAGGATTCCTTGACTGCGGCCTGGACAATACTGGGACAAAACCGAAGCTATAAGAGCTGTATGTGTAAAGTTTAAATATTCTGATGTTAAATGCTTCCTACTTCTCTGTTATTGGGCCATAAGCACATGCGCATGGACCCGTCTCTCCGCCAGGCTACAAGTTAAGTAGCCTAGAATGCCATGGCCTGCATAAACGCAACTACTAGATCAGGGGCGTCCAACGTGCGGCCCTCCAGCTGCATCTCCTATAATGCTCTTTCAGCTAAGTGGCTGGCTGAGGAGTATGGGAGATGTAGTCTGCAGCAGCTAGAGGGGCCGCACGTTGAGACCCTGTACTAGATACTGACACCAGCAGCACACTGGAAGAGGTTGCCTTGACAGAATAAAGCATTGCAAAGTTTCACATTGTCAGAAAGCATCCTATGGTCAAGAATTGGCCCGATACTCACTTTGAAAGTGCACTTTTGCTCCTTCTGGTATCTTCATACTCATGTGCAGCTGTTTGCTTTTCAATTTTCTTCTCCCAAAAGTTTTTCAGTCCGTCAGCATCATGGGCCACTATTTCACGGCGCCCTGAGATATTTTTACTACTCATTTCTAGAACAAAAATACGCAAATAAAATAATTTAGAGAAATATGTCTAATATTCACAATGTATATGCCATACAGAAGTATACAATGTATAATTATTTTACATGCATGCAACACTCTAGCGTGTATTGTGTGTATACTTAACATTCTTCAGTATCAAAAATATCTTCTAAACAAAATTTCAGTGATGAAACTTAACTTCACGTGTCTCGATTTGTAAACCAGAAAATATATCGGGAAACAAACATTTTTGTACCTCGCTTGGTATAGCTCCCTGTTTTTCATTCCAGGACAAATTAGAATAAAATGAATTGAGGTGTTTATTCCACCACGTGGCAACATTTTTATCGAACGACAGGATCTTTTTTAAGACATGAGGATTGTTCCAGGACAGATTAGCCATCAGGAATCCCAGGGTAAATAAAGTTGGGCCGTCGGGATTGTGTCTGGACAACAGAACTATTTAGAGGCTGCTGTGAGTTGGCTGCTTCATCAGAGAAACATTTGTACTGTTAAAAATAATCCAAAAGGCACGTAGCAATCTCCTAATTTATTGAAACGAAGGAACCAGAAGGAATATAATTTCTCAGATTATTCTTTTTATTTTCTCATTTATATTTTATTCTTAACAATCCCCCGTTTGTGTTGTATATTTGTCATGTAAGGCCTGTAATGTTCTCCAATGTTCCAAATAAACAGTTTTTATTACCTTTTTTTTTATATATAGTGCCAACGTTTTACACAACGCTTCTTACAATACATACATTCAAATGCTATGAAAACTAGAATTGACTTGCATGTTTACAATCTAGAGAAACAGAACAACCATTTTAAGGTTCAGTTATCACCCCCTGGACCATTTAAGGAGAGGTCAGTGAACTTTAGACCACTATAGATTAGTGGAGTTCAATAAGTAAATTAATAATTCATTATCTGTGTATGTAAATAATGTATATAAATGGTTATTGTATGGTTCATAACAGCCATTACCTATCAAAGACCGATTAAGGCTCTGAGTCTCTACATCCAAAAACTGGTCACATTAGATGTGCCAAATGGTTCTTATTTCCCGTAAAATTCTGTTTCTATTAGTACACTAGTTCAAGCAACCCATTTAATAGATTGATACAAATGTTTTGTTTGCTAGGGAATTGGCATTTATGAATTCTACTGTAATATAATAAGTCTGAATGTTACATAGACATACATAGTAAAAATGATAAATACCTTTGGATCAAAAGCTGGAAGGAAAGTCAGAAAGGTTGAACTTGATCAACTTGAGTCTTTTTTCACCAAATTTACTATGTTACTAACTGAATTTACAGTGTCAATAAAACAATATGCTAGTATTTAAAAATGTTAAATCACTAAAAATGATTACTTAAAAAAAGTTACTTAAAAGGATAGACACTTGTTTCCTTTCTTTTGTTTCCAATGCATTTTCCAATGTGGCATAGCATTTGTCAAGGTAGCCTTCTAGACATAGAGGTTTTTGTCATTTATATTGTCATGGTAACATCACTGGGCTCTCTAAACCCTTTTTTAATTTTTTTTGAGGAAGCAGGATGATTTTTTTCTTCCTTTTCCCTCATCTGATCTGCCATCTACTGATCAGTCTATAAAATGAAGCAGGGCCGGGTCTCTTCTCCTCTGTGCTTCTGGTGGGTGTCAGTATTGACACTTGCGGGAGGCAAATTCAAACCATTATAGTGTACCAACATTTGTACTGAGCATAGTTGCACTGGATCTTTTAGCATATAGCCAGTGCTCCTACTGACAGGGAAGGGTTCAGGCTGTCTTTATACAGTCTGATTTCCTGTGCAATGGCAGGGACATCTCCCTACTGCTGCAAAAATGCTGGGCGCACCAATGCATCCTAAAGGTCATCCTGACACCCTTTATGTGCCCATTGCTATGCTATATGGACAAACGTATTGCGACACCTGACATTGCATTCTAAATACATAGACATTCATATGTAGCTGGTCCCCCCTTTGTAGCTATAACAGCTTGCAATTTTGTGCCCATTCATCCAGTAGAGGCCAGGCCCGCAATCTCAGTTCCAGTTCATCCCAAAGGTGTTCGGTGGTATTGGGGTCAGGGCTCTGTGAGGAGCAGTCAAGTTCTTCCATGCTAAACTCATCCAACCACATGTTTTTGGACCTTGCTTTATGCACAGGGCCACCATCATGTTGGAATAGAAAAGGGCCTTCTCTAAACTGTATCCACAATGTTGGAAGCATAGCACCAGCCAAAATGCCTTGGTATGCTGAAGCATTAAGATTTCCCTTCACTGGAATTAAGGGGCCTAGCCAAATTCCTGAAAAACAGCTCCATACCATTATACAGGACCATGCCATTATACCTCCTCCATCAACATTACAGTTGGCACAATGGAATCAGGCAATCTCCTGACTCGCCCATCAGACTGTCCAACAGAGATTCATGATTCGCCATCTCACAGAACACGTTTCCACTGCTCCAGAGTCCAGTGGCAGCATGCCTCACACTACTCAATCTGACTCTTGGCATGTACTCGGTGATGTGAGGCCTGCATGCAGCTGCTAGGCAATTGAAACCCATTACATGAAGCTCCAGCCACACAGTTTTTGTGCTGATATTAATGCAGTGGAAGTTTGGAACTCATCAGCTGTGGAATCAGCAAAGCGTTGGTGACTCTTGAGCACCATGTGCCTCAGCACTGTGTGACTTGACACGGTGTTCCGCTTCGAACTGCTGTTCCTAAATACTTTCGATATCCAATAAAACCACTTACAGTTTATGGTGGAATATCTAGCTGAGAAGAAATTTCATGAATCTGACTTATTGCAAACATGGCGTCCTATCACGGTATCACGCTTGAATTCACTGAGCTCTTCAGAATGACCCATTTTTCCCACAAAGCTTTGTAAATGCAGACTGCATGACTAGTTGCTTAATTTTATACACCTGTGGCAATGGGTCTGATTGAAACATCTGAATTAAAAAATGAAGAGGTGTGTCCCAGTAATTTTGTCCATATAGTATATATTGCCATAACAAAAACCGATATGACCTTTAACAGATTATGTAATGAGATGGCTTAAATATAATTCTTCTGGAAGGGAGTCGCTACCGCATGAAATTTAAGATGTACAAGCTGTGGAGTTCTAGGGTTTATAAACAGTAGCTGAGAATCCACACTGAAGTCATTAAAACGCTTGTTAAAAATCAGCAAGTATGTGCTCTTAAGACTTTAGTATCATGTATTGTGTCTTTAAATATTTTACTAGCTGCCGTAGTTAGTATCGGAATGGAAGAGTCAACACATGCTAGGGTTTCTTTTTACATTTTTTTTATATTATAGAAGATGTGTTTGAAAGGTGTCAGATTAAGGTCAAATTGTCTTGTAACTGTCAAACAAGGCATGTAAAATTAGAACATTTTATATCCTTAATGCTTGAAAAGTGCATGTTTACCTTGCTGAGCTGACCTTTAAAAATGCAGAAGACTAATTAAAATAAGACGTGGTAGCAATACAGAACTTAATTGGACTAACTGGATGATTAATGTGTTTTATGTGATAATGCTGATACTGACCTGCAAAAAAATGTCATTGTTAATAATCGTCATATTTTGCACTTAATTACTATTTGCTGTAATTCTATACAAATTATAAGTAGATAGTTGCCATAACCACTTCTGTGTAGCTAATGATGCCCCCTCTCAACTTAACCTGCTCTTATCACTGCAATGCACTTTGGATCTGCCGGCTCAAGAAATAAACAATAATTTCTCTGGAAAATACAATTAATATGAATTAAGTCAAACCAAATTAAGCCACCTATTTTAATTTGTTTAGCTGAAGTGATATTAAAATAAGTTATTGAACGTATAGGGAATCATATTGAATTATATAAAAAATGTGTTCGACATTTAAGAAAAAGATCTGTAATACCCTTATTTCTTTTGCAATTTCACTTTGAAATTATTTTAATTAATCAAAGACATAATGTTCTTATACAAGTGTAACATTAATGGTATGCTATACACCATACATTCTATGGTTTGTCAATAGGTTAGGTTATGATAGGTTAGGTAATGTGTATAAACAATAAAAAGGAAAAAAAGGGTTTATTCATTTATGTGGAACTTTTGCAAAGTTTCGGGGAGAGATATAGATGCAAAAGGCCAACACCAGTGAACATCTCCTACAAGTGGGGCTGAGTTGGCTCTGCATAATTTATAATAAAATCAATGAATATTTAACCAGTACTGGGCAAACACATTAAATGTGGGCATAAGCTTGAATGTACCCAACATGTTTTACCATAAAGATGAAACAGTAAACCAAGTTAACAAAGTGCTATTGTGTTGCATCACATCACCATGTCAATTTATCATTCATCATGGATTTTGGTCTACCATTAAAATGTAGGAGTTCCTAACAAAGGATAGGAGGGAAGTTTATTTAGGTGAAAAGTTAGAACAAGCGGTCATAATCCAAAACCAGGAAATCAGGGGCTTAGATGTAACTTACAGATGAGTGGGAAAGCGTCCAAGAAGAACCCGTAGAGTTTAATACATTTGAGAAATTAATTTATACATGGGTTTAGGGATACCGTTATCCTGGCTCTAAGATGAGGACCAAGGACTGATTAGGATCTGAGTATTGACATGCCAAATGTTGTATTTCTTATTGCCCATCAATAGCAGTTTTATGGTTAGTATGCTTTGTTGGCAACATGTGGCCCTCCAGTGTTTCTTGGATTATAACACTCAACATTTGTATGATTTTCTTTTAGGCAGCTGTATATGCTATACAGGAATCATTCCATAGTAGTTGAAGAACAACCTGTTGGCTACCCCTGGTAGTATGGCCATAAATATATATAAAACAAATAAACAAGCTAGACTGGTTATCAATCGCTGCAGAAAGAATACGAGACCACATTAACCCCTCTGTCTATAGGGTGATTCTAAATATGATTAAGAGTTCATGTAATGCACCAAAATCAAAGATTTAATAGCTGATAATAAAGATCATGTTGTGCTATTTAATTAGATTGTTTTACTTCCACAATATAAAAAGCTATGCACCACAAAACAAAAGGGCCGTGAAATTGGTAATCCATCAGAACCATGAATATAAAGCAATTCACCCTTTCCTTAAATGGCCATTGCTGCAACATCACCTAACGTTAATAGGGCCATAAGAGCTGTTAAAGATCAGGAAAAAGAATGCAAAACAAGGATATTAGAAATGTGGTCATAAAAGTTCTAATGTCCTATAGATGATCCGTATAGTATATATGGAGTGTAAAAAGTCTGGATATGTGCCTTCAGAGGCATGGCAGCTGGGAGAAGCCTTTTGCAGGGGCATTTCACAAGCTCAGCGTAAATTATATATTTATGTAGTCTCCAGTTGTCTGGCCATTTCACTATAAATACAGTAGACATTTTTACAAGCATCAAATTTAGCAATTCCAAGAAGTATTTTATGCTTTTCTTCCTTTTTTTTAATTGGATGAAATAAAACTGACAATTTCTTTATGATAATTGTGGTAGAGTTATCTACAGAGCTATAAATTAAAAACTTCAATGAGTTTATAATATATATATCATATATATATATATAAATATAATATATATATATATTATATATATATATGAAAATACCATGGCACAATTAAAAGTGAAGGCATGAAGAGCACAAAGAAAATAAATGAGCACAAGAAAGGATATATTATTTTTCGATACATTTCTATACTTTATAAAGTAATAATGTGTGTAAAGTATAAAGAACAAGCAAAACGAATACAACAGGGTGCCACTTGTGACTTGGTACTGGATGTCACATTGGACCAGCTAAAGGCTGGTAATGTTAGATATTACAGCTTCTTTGAAAATGTTACCATTCTGCTTGCTTATAAATGGTCCTAATTTGCTGTTATCTTTCTGGTTTTTAGTGCAAAAAATGTCTTTATTATGTATATGCCATAATTAAGGCATCTTTATATATTCTCCGAAATCCTACACATAACAAAATAGGCTATTAATAATGGGCAATCAGATTGTTTCCCTGGTCTTCAGTGTCGCTGATTGATCATCAAGCTGTTTTCATTGGTAATTAATGAAAGAGACCATTAAATGTTAAAAGCTTTTCCATTTGCTAAGTTCAATGTCACCCTGTTGATGGGATTGTTGCTATCCGACCCAATACATAAACATAGCCAGGTGTATTTCTGATGGACCCCAACTGCAGGATCCCAACTGTAGGAGAACATTTACTTCAAAATAATTGCAGAACATGTATATTTAGTCCATATTAAATGGAGTTGTTCTGCATCCTCCTACTCCGTCTGCATAAAGAATTAAACGATAACTTTTTAGCACAAACTAACGAACAGTGTGCACTTTAAAGATATCGGTCATACTAGACATACACAGGAGGGAACAAAAGTATTTCTTTCTTTTATTTGTTTATGGAAATATGGTTTTCAAGCGTGAAATTACTACAACTTTCACATAGTATTTATGCACTCAACAAATCATTTTATTTATCACTATACAGAAAGACAGGAACCCATTACTGTACCGAGATACTGGAATCCATTTACTCTTACAGACAGACAATCATTCACATTATACAGACACTACAAATCACATTCATATAATTTACTCTGCGGTATACTGTAAATACCAACACGTCTTTTATAAAGTATAATGGATACCTCATGGGCAGACCTTTATGATTAACACAGGGGTGTTAGAGCATTGTGTGACCTCATATTATGCTATACTCGTTGTATAATAACAGGCTACATGTCAGGAATTCTGCACTACGTGTTGAGTTGCAATATAAAGATTAATGGGCAAGTGGCATTGTCAGAAATGTAAGAAAATGTATATATTTATCACAATGTACATTGATTTGGAATGTCAAAGACTCATTTCCATCTACACTTTTTCCACTAATTACAGATGCATATGCATGAAGGTTACGTGAACACATCTAACTGTTGTCATTGAAATCCATTTAACGCGAAACAATGCTTGTCAGACTGTTCAAGAATACTTTTAACCCCTTAAATGACACAGAGGTGGGCAAAGAATTGCAAAGAATATTTTAAAAATTATATATTCTATGTGACTTTTAGTAATCTCACTATTACAATGCATTTACAAACAGCTTTTTATACTAATAGGCAAGTACAGAGAAGGCAACATTAACTCTGTTAGTTCACCACAACCCCACAGGTTTAACATCTAGAATTTGGACAGCTGCAAAATGTTATATCTTTTGGACAATTGACAGTTATACTACACATGTTAAGACCAAACAAAAAAATGTCTAATAAATAAAACAAGGGATGAATATATATTATTCTTACTTTTTATCGGTTTATCTTGCTTAATTCCTGAGTCTGGATAGTTAATGAGGATGAGAAGAGGGAATGGTGCCTTAGTTATATGAGTTATGCAGCATGGGGGAGTGACCTCTATGCAATATATTTGCCACCTCTCTTTGCTACGGGATTGAGTGACAAGGACTATTTTAAAGAAACATTCTGGTCCATTCCATTCGTAGTAGAGCCAGACCTTGGATTGACGGCTTATAGACAGTAGTACAATAGCAGCCATCATCAATGTCATGGTGATTACGTATTTAGAAAAATAGTCTTGTCCATTTTTAAAAAAATATTTAAATTTCAAGCCACATTTAAGTAGTGGATACTTGTGGATGTTATTAAGTTTGCAAATATATCTTTATTTGCTTTGCAATGTTGGGAACTGACATTTTCAGAAAGGTTTAAATGGCCATTAAATAATATTGGAATAAAGTATTGCCCTGGGTAATATGCTCAACAGAGAGCCCAGAGAGCTGTAATGGCCCAGATGGGGATAGTGCTTCAGTATTAGCGCTCCTAGGTCCTCTTCTCCTTAGTTCCAATGTGTCCTCTTAACCTTAAAGGTGAATCCAGTGGGAGAGGGTATGAAATGTTACCAGCACCATTTTCCCCTCATCATTTAACGGAATGTAATGGGATGAATGGGGATCTGTTACCTAAACGTGGATTCCACAAACCTTTATGTATGTACTTTGCTCAATACCCATCTGTAAACGATGAACTATCATGTAAACCATCATGTGGGCAAGTACCCAATCCCTAATTAAATGCACAGAAGCCTTGAGCTCTTCATATGCACATTATGGTTTAGGTCTAGGGGATTCCACAATAGGCAATCCTGTAGCCTTGTGTTTTTCTATGGACACGGTTCGTTGTTCTTTCATATTGTAACGGGTTCACCAAGAGAGCTGTAGTAACTCCCAGAGATCACCCACATGTATCCTCCTGTCGTCCCCGGAATCACTTCCAGCACCAGCCAGCATGCGCACCTTGGAACCCTGCTATGTGTACCCAATAAGTAGACACAACTACCTTGAACTGAGTACAGCAGGAATGAACAGTTTATTGATGTAAAACATAGACTGATATAGCCACAGAACCTTATTAACATAAATTAACATTGATAGGGTAGAACAGGTAGACAACCCAACCTTTAATCCCCAGGCAGCAATCCTAATCCTGGGATTAATTAAACATTGGCGTTCCTGCCTGTGCTATCTTGGTTTGGTAGCCAGGCTGGAGCCATCTCTGACTACCTTGGGCCCTGTATGACAGCTCATTCTGTCACACATATATTTACATACATTAGTTATTTGAAGGCCCCTCTGTGTCAGGAACAAATTTAGGAGTTTTAGGAAATTTTGTGAACGCACATAAAGTTAGTTGGTCGTAGGTACTGTGCAGTGGGATGACCTTAGGACCAGTTTGAAGACAGGTCCAAATGAGTTAATAGCATTTGTTCCAAAGGAATGCATGTCACTAAATTAGCAAGTGGTCCAAATAATTTATTATTGCTAATGCATGGATTTTAATTGTGTGTTGTGGTTATCACATGTGGTATGGGTAGCAAAGGTACGATTTTGAACCATTAGCACCTAGTAGAAAATGTTATTTTTTACAGTCATATTAGAAAAAATGTTTTTTCTATATGGACAGCCATATGTTTTCCTGGAAGCACATGATACGTTTGTACCAACCAGCTCTGCTGTATACTACAACTAAAGAAAAAAAATGCTATTATTCACTCCCAATATTTTTTCAGCCTAGATTTTCTATAATCATCGCTTGACATGTAACCATCGTTCTACTTGCAACATTTTCATTTATTATTGTGTTTGTGGGAGAACAACGATAATCACTGTGCCTAGAAGCTCTTGGAATTTAAACCTGTTCTCCAGTGTTGAATTATCCATTAGACATGCTAGCCATGTGCCTGGAGGACCACGAGCTTTGGGGGCCCCAGAGCAGTAATGAATAAATTCCAAGTGGACCTCCACCATCCATGTAGCAGTAGCGTGAAAAAATATTTTCTGCTTTATATGATGTCCTTTATATATTTAAATACCATTATTACATTCAAGAAAAAATGTCACATTCCTGGTTATCTTTAATCATCATTTAGGACTTTCGTGGTGGATTTCACCCCTGCTGTTTAAAATTGCTGTTAAATCTCAAGTACGATGCTCCCATGAAGTTATGCATTAGTATGTAGTATACCACACACTTTATATGTTTTATATTCCATTAATGCCATTTAATAGTGCTGGTTGTCCTAGGCTTTTCAATGAATGTGTCCATCTTTCACACTGAAGATCGACACTGAAAACTTTTTAACTTTAGAGATAACAGCGCACATGGTATGGTAGCTTGTATTGATACTATATATTCTTCACCGCAGACCATAGGTCTACCTTCCAAGCCCTGCAGGACGTTTAATACAGATCCTTTGGAAAACATGACTTTTAGGTTTCATAATTTTATTATTCCTTCTATATGTGCTGCTATTTGCTGTTCTATTCATTGTCCTAACAAAAATAATCTGATAGAAGCATCACTGTTTCATTTCATACATTGTTTGTTGAGCTACAGTGTTGTGAATCGCTGTACAGATGGAACCAACCAGCTGAAAATGCTTTTTCCATATTGTCCCAGAATGTAACCCATCAGAGGATCGTTCTATTATCTTTTATCACTGTGGAACTTGCCAGAGAAAATTAAACATTTATTTTAGAACTTTCTTGTGTACGTGTCCTTGGCAGGCATTGGCATCTGTAAAATATTATTAAGTAAGCTGATATATGAGAAACATTTTGTTGATTTTTAAATTTCAGCATAAAATGACAATAAATATAAGTTTAAGTTACTCGGGTTACAGGGCACTTAACTTTTATAAACATGCTCAAATCTCTTTTATGTTTTACTGTGACTGCATAAACATATTGCCTTACATTATTCTTTAAATCAAATGTAATTTGTGACATTAAGCATTTTTCATAGAACGCAAAGATATTTCCTTGAATATTTCAATTTTACTGTCATATCATGCATTTTATAAGTTCTAAGTAAAGATGTTTACTGGATACTATATTATGTTTCATGCTCATGCCAGCTGCATGCTCATGTATGCCATAAAACCGAATTATGCTTTGAAGCTCCCCCTTTCTCTTATCTCACATTTTTGTCAAATGATCTCTGCTTCTTTAACTCATAAATTATTGTATGCCGTAACTAGGTGAACCTTTTGCTTATTTATTCCTTTTAAAGGGACAATACATTTTTTCCATCAGAGACTTGCAGTTTTCAAATAACACGCATGGATTTTTTTCAGTGATCTCAAAGAAGATACATTTCCAGCTCTACTAAGAGCAGCCATGTGTAACAACCCCTTTCCTCCAGTTGTCATCAGCTAGAATACCTTTACTTTAGATTGTACACAATAGCTGGAATACTTTTACTTCAGGCTGTACTCAACAGGTAGAATACCATTACATTAGGCAGTACACAGCAGCAACTTCTATGGGCTTCCCTTCCTTTGCCAAATGTAATGACTCTGAAGAAGAGGAAGTATGGTTTGTAAAACCCACTTATATCAAATGTAAGCACTACCTGAAGACCTAGACTGAATTGGAAACCTTGCACTGCCAACACCTGTATCTGTCTGGGGGGAGTAATTCTTTTTTAGAACTCATCACAAACCTGCTTCTTTGCTTCATAGTCTCCTTACTTGTTTTTTTTCACTACCTTTTACTTTATTCCTTCAATTCATTGCCTTCTCATTCACTGTTTCCTCACCTCCATACATTATATACATTGATCTCCCTGATCGGACAATGGAACTGAACTAAACTGTGCCAAATCAGCACAGCCTCCATAATCACTTTGGCCCACTGCAGCACTTCCTTAAAAGACAAAGTAAGGAAGACAGCACTATGGATGGTGGCACAGAGGGGATGACTGGTGGTGCTGCCCTAGGCTAAGCCTAGAGTAGCACCAAAGGTTAATACCCCACTACGACTATCTCCTTATGTTATTCATGTTTGAGTTCTCACGCATGTTCCTTCCCTAGCTCCTCCACCGATTTTATTAGCAGCCTCTTTTCTCATTTTAATTTAACCTCTAGTGTTCATAAGACTCTCCGATAACAAGGGAAATCCTTGATGAGACTGCCGAAGAAGTGCCGAAGAAGTGCCGAAATTGTGTCAGATGCCCCCACAGCAGGTGGCGATAGCTTGCAAGCTATTTGATGGTGAAGCACGGAAAAAAACACCACCATCATAACCATCACAAATACAATTGTGAAGAAAAATAAAACCACTAATACATCTACTACCTTGTCTGGTGAGCAATGTCGTAGTAAAGTGTGGGAGAATTTTGAAACTGTTGGAGATAGGTGCACTGCAAGGTACAAGTTGGTTGTAAGGTAGTGAACAGGGGTAAGGTGTAAGGATATCTCGCCAATCCTGAAATTAATCAACACCTACATACAAACCACAGTGTAGCTTTGCTACATTATTGAAGGACAAGCTGTCCAAGGCAGCTGGATAAACCATCCACTTCACCTCCAACATATGGAGCCCCATTAGCACAAAGCATTCCTTTCTGTCATTGATGGCACACTGGTGGCTGCCCAAATATTTGGAGCACAGTACCACTGTAGCTGCAGGAGGCTCACGGGGTAAAAGGAGGGGCAGAACTGGGGCAGAAAGTCAGCAGGGTTATAGATCGTTCCTACTCCATGCTTATGGATGAGCAGTAAACATCAGCTCACATTTTGATAGGGAGATGCTGGTGCAGTGGATTGGACCACAGGCAGGCACAAGAGTAGAAACGGGGACTTTGTGGGTTTGTGATGCGCAGTACATATACTACATCTGGTGGTAAGGGCAGCTATTACAATTGATGGGCAGTGTAGGCTTTCGAAATTGATTGAAAAGTGCTGTAACTGTCACGCATTTTCAGCACAGATAATGAAGGTAAGCCAGCACCTGAGGGAGGATTAGGAGGAGGAAGGTTACCTTCCTTAAACAGCACATGCATGACTTCCTGGAACAAAATGGGCCAAGATTGAATCCAAAGGTCACATGCAAGCCATCATGGACACCCCAGAGTTAGCCTTAAAAATAATTTTTAAACTTGGAGAGACATGCTTGTCCATAAGGTGCATGAGATGCACCACAACTAAGCAAAGGAGAAATGCAGCTGGAAATTGAAATTCCCAGCAGCAGTAATGCCAGCCACATGCCCAATTCATAATCTCTTGCACCTATGCAGATCAATTAATTTAATACTGGGGAAATTCACTCCTATTCCAAGAGGCTCCATGTGCCATCTGCCAGTGCCTGCTTGTCCAGACCCAGTGCCCTACTACTACTGCTGCTCCTCTTTGACTGTCCTTAATTTGGGAGGAGCTTTTTTTTAATTTCTATAATAGTGGGGAAATATAGTCCTGTTCCAAGGGGCTACATGTCTCTGGCTACCCAGGCTCAGTGCTGTACTACTGCTGCTTCTGCTCCTCTTTCACCATGATTAATTCTTATTCGATTATGAAAGGGGATCGGTCTTGTGGCTGGATGTGTCTCTCTGCCAGTGCCTGTCCTGCTCTGTGCCCTGCCCTGTGCCTCAAAGCCCTGCCGTGCTCTTGGGGATCAATTCGTATTTTTGTCAGTGCCAAATAAAAATTTTGATCTATTTTGATCTATTTTGCTCGCCGTGCACAAGTTTAATAACCTCTATCATTTTTCAGGTTAAAAGTTCACCCGATGGACCTTTACTTTAGTATGGCAGGACTTATTGAATTTAATAAATTGTCTGTCTCAAGGTTCTTCTATCTTCCTATACCCACCCTTACAAAGATTCTCCTAACTGACCAATTACAATTTTCAATTTAACATTAAGGGAGCGAAAAAATAAATTGATTAAATAGGATGGATAATATGGGAGTAAAATAATATATTCACAAATGTTATAGTAACAAAATAATGGTCAAGTACATACTTATGTACCATAAGAAGGGGAGCCTTCAAAACGGTTGGTTAATTTTTTTTACTCATAAGCTAGTGCCGAAGCCAGTGCCAAATCAAACTCTACCGCTTAATTTAAATGTGGTCCTTGGTCATCATTGCATTTGTGGCTAGCCTAACTAGACCACCAGTGACATATGTTGTTGTTGTTTGAATAAACATGCCAAGATGAAAAATACATTTAGGACATTTTTAGGAAAAATAGAAAAAAAGAAAACAAATAATATGTTTTTTGTTCACTCCGAGAAGAACTTAGGGCTATAGATGTAGTTTTCTTTAAAGTCCTTGATATTCTGAAGTTTCTTGCTTATAATCTTTAAAGTGCATATTAGGCTCTTGCCCAGAATCGTGAATCTTGAAATATATCCAGTTTAGATAATGATCCTGGACGCTTAACAGATATGTCCTGACCTTGAGATGCATGCATCTATACAAAGTGTGACTGCTACCAGACAGCATTTTTAGACTTCTAGAATAAAATGCAGATTGCTGTCTCCTTTAGACAATTTGCACATATTTTTTTTTTCTTTCCTTTTAATGCAGTCTTATCACACCATGTATAGTTGCCCTTTTCATTAGTAGCCTTTTAGGGTTTTGGCTCTGCTTACGCTAGGGAAACAGCCACAACGAAGATAAAAAGAGCATAAACATTAACACGTACTTGTCATGAAAAATTGACTTAGGGGCACTTTAAACTATAAACTTTGCTAAATTGGTAATGGATATTAGCAGTATCATGATACTAATCTATCAAGAGCACTTAACTATTGTGTCATGGTAGATGACACAAAGGATTATGTTTTGAAGTGAACAGAATGTAAAATATACTTTACAAGCCAGCCCGAAGATTCTGCACGCATTAAAACGTTTTCTATTCTGTTAAAAAAAATTAAGAATATAAAAACTTTACATGCATCCTTGTATAATATGCATCACAAATTTAAGACTAATGTTGCAGGAAAGCTTTGCTTATGCCTTGCTATTGCAGGAATGCTTATAATAGGCACCTATTATCCTAAATGAACAAAGTAAAGCAATTGAAATTTTACAGTGAGCACCAAGCCCTCAGTAGCTGTCTGGAAGCCGGTAGTCTGCCAGTGCCTGATGTGCTACCCAGGCACATTTATTGAAGATTGTGTGGCCACCCACTGGAAACACATGACCTTGTACACGAAAAAGCATTAGAGTGTAGCGTGCAGCTGGTTGTATCCAGCACTCTCCCATCTGAAAATTATTTATCAAACACTGGTCTTAAAGTACAAGGGATGATTTTTCTCCCCAGCCTGTTATTGGGCGCCGGCCAACTCTTCGTGTAAGAACATTACTTAATATTAATCGCATTTTATATGTACTGTTAGACTGCAGAATCTTCCTCAATTGTCTGAATCTCTGAGAAGGAACTATGCAGACACATTTTGGATGCCCTGCTTATTGCTGTGACAGAGGGTGCATAGTGTCCTAGTTGTAGTAGAATTGCAACCCCAAGGTTCATAGACTGTTTTCAGTAGAATAAAGGCTGAGAAATGAGAATCATTAACAGCTGCTGACAACTGAAATGGAACTAGTTAAAACATACCACCAACCTCAAAATATAACTACCAACTGAATAAAAGGAAAATAGTGTTTCGTCAGGAACAGAAAGATAATGGGCCTATTGTGTTAAAAGGGTGCATGCTAATGAATTTTCCAGCCTAGGTAAGATAAGTAAGCAGTAGCAAGCAAGTAGATAATGACAGAAATGTTTTAATATGTCCAATTTACTAGAGTGCATTGATTGCTTTCCGCTTCATACCTAGTTTTATAAAATCATTCCAATACTGAAACAATCGAATGTTCTTCTGAAGATACATTTCCTCTTTACTTATGTCATTTTTTTTTGTTAAACTCCCAGTAATGTACAATACATTTATTTATATAGCGCCAGCAGATTCTGTAGCACTGTTACAAAAGAGTCAGTAAAATTTTGCAGGCACACACAATGACAAATGGTACAAAAGGAGAACAGGGTCCTACTCTGGTGAGCTTACAATCTAGTCAGTGGTTGTGGGGAATTGAAACAGAAGGAAAGCACTGCCTGGATAGGGATGAGTTGATTAAGTAAGGATGATCTATAGGAGGCTGTTGGTAGTTCAGATTGCTTAATTAGGATGGTGGCTGAGAGTGTTTCTTGAAAAAGGTGGTTTTTCTTACAGTCTGACAGAACTTGGTTGGGAATTCCAAAGAAGGCGTAAAGAATCCTGAATACTGGAGTGGAAGAGGTAATGGTAGTAGAGACGCAGTTCATGAGAGGAACTAAGGGGAAGGTTAAGGGTGTATTTGGATAAAAGGGTAGAGATTTAGTGAGGTGCAGAGTTGCTAAGGGCTCTGTAGGTCGTAGTAAGAAGTTTGAAGTTGATTCTGCAGGGTATGGAGAGCTAATGGAGTGATTGATACAGTGGAGCAGCAGAACAGTGACAAAGTAAGATTCGTCTAGCTGCAGTGTTAATGACGGATTGGAGCGGTAAAAGGCGAGAGATGGGGAGACTAGTTCGTAGAGGGTTGCAATAATCCAGACAGGGTATCACAAGGGAGTGCATTAATATTTCGGTTGTTTCTTGTGTGATTAATGGCTATATTTGGGAGATATTTTTTAGGTGAAGGTACTAGGATCTCTTGAAGGACTGGATGTGATGGATAAAAGAGAGAGCAGGATCAAGTGTGACAATACTACTTGTTATGTCCGGTCTACCCTTTGTACAGCGCTATGGAATTTGATGGCGCTATATAAAACAATAAATAATAATAATAATCTTCTTTAAGTTTCTCTCCCTCACCTCTCGCGGCTTCTTCATTCCCACAAGTCCTACCTTATTGCTCTTTTCTTCTGCTAGAAAGTTTCTAGAAACTTGAACAATAGTATCCATATACCCTGCCACCCCTCCAGCCCTCCTTTTACCTTTGCTCTCTGGAATGCACTTTCTATGTGTAACAAACTAACAGCCATACATGACCACTTCACCTTTAGTTCCC
The DNA here is from genome assembly GCA_009364415.1 of Spea multiplicata. Taxonomy (NCBI): domain Eukaryota; kingdom Metazoa; phylum Chordata; class Amphibia; order Anura; family Pelobatidae; genus Spea; species Spea multiplicata. The sequence goes on from VKOC01001758.1 coordinate 83,411, forward strand.
TGCACCTTCTCGCTCTAACTGAAACCTGGCTGACCTTATGTAACACTGCCTCTCTTGCTGCTCTCTCCTGTGGTATCCTCCACTTCACTCACACTACCAGACCTGATGACAGAAGGTGTGGTGGTGTAGGCTTCCTACTCTCTCCAACTTGCACCCTTAAACCTATTCCCTCTGCTCCACTATAATCTTTCTCCTGATTTGAGGTTCATAGAAACGTAGAATTTGATGGGAGAAAAGAACTATTTGGCCCATCTAGTCTGCCCATTTTCCATGATGTAAGGGGTTTAAACCACTGGTCAGGCCCTATAGTGAGAATAGCTTTATGTGTATCCCATGTTTGTTTAAAGTCCTTCACTATATTAGCCTGCACCACGTGTTCTATTTTAGATGAGAGGGTGGTAGATAAATGGAACTTTCAGACCATGGCCCTTTGTTCTACTTTTACTCTTGCATTCAAATAAGCTTGCCTCCTGTACTTTGTTAAATCCCTTTACGTATTTAAATATTTCTATGGCATCCCCCTATCTCTTCATTCATCCAAAACACTAAATATTAAAATCCTTTAATCTTCCCTGATAATTTCTATCCTCCAAACCACTTGCCATCCTTTTGGAGATGGGGTCTCCAGAACTGTACACAATACTCTTGGCCAGGGATCTGTAAAGTTGTATAATCACCTCCCTCTTCCTATGCAACCCAGCATCCTGCTTCCTTTTGATGCTTTATAGCACTGTCTGCTTACCTTTACATTTTCAGGAATAATTACTCGTAAGTCCCTCTCTTCTGTTGTCACTGACAGAACAGTACCCCCAATGCTATATTCTGCCTTTGGATTTTTACGTCCCAAACGCATTATTTCACATTTATCAACATTAAACCGCAGCTGTTATACTTTCGACCATTCTTCTAATTTACTTAAATCGTTTACCATTTGCCTTGTTCCAGGAGGCATGCCCACACTGTTGCAGACCTTTGTATCATCTGCAAAAAGACATACAATATCATTAAGACCTTCTGTACCAATAATAAAAATATTATTTTAATAAAAATATTAAAAAGTACAGGTCCCAATATTGATCCTGAGATATTCCACTAGTAACAAGTCCTTCCTCCGAATATACACCATTAACTAACTACTGATGTAAGGCTGACTGGTCTATAGTTGACCAAGTCTTCCCTACTAAATTTTTTGTGCAATGGTACTATAGTTGCCAACTACTCCTGCTATTAGTGACAGCGGTTTTACCTCTCTAAACACAGGTTTATCACGTCACCATATTTCTCTTGGCTAACAATGGTCCCTCACCTTCATCTTCCTCTGTAAAAACAGAAGTAATTATTTAGGCAGTTGGATAGATCTTTATCCTCATTTATATAATTCCACTCATTTGTCAATTATCCATGGGTTATGTTTTCTTCTCTCACTTACATATCTAAAAGAGGTTTTATCACCTTTTTTGTTAACCTGGGAATTTTCTCCTTAGTGTTTGCTTTGGCACACCTAATAATGTACGCTGCCTCCCTAAGCTTAGCTTTATATTTGCGGAGTACCACAGTGATTTCCTTGCTAGCTGGCTATTTAATTCCATCTCTTTACCCATTGCTGTTGTCCCCCTAGCCCTCCTAATATCTTTTTCTCCTCATGTCTTCCACACTTCCTCTTCTCTGATGTCCCCTCTGTCATCCTTGGACACTTAAGCATCCCAGTAGACTCACCTTTGAGCCCAGTAGCATCGAAATTTCTTTCCATTAGATCCTCTTTTGATCTCACATAGCATACTAGTTGTGCCACACATGATGGTGGTTACACTCTTGACCCCTTTCCCATTCTCTGACACCTGCTCTCTCAGCCTGCCCCTTACTCATTCTTTTTCTTCCTAATAACCTTGCCTAACCAGATACATTCTCAAACAATTCACTCGAATCACAAACATGTCATGTCCTAACCTTGCTACCTCTCTCTCTATACCTTCAGTCTTAACTACTACTCACTCTTTACAACGCTCCCATTTCCAGTCCTGGCCTTTGACACTAACCTGACACCTCCGAGTTGTTTCCGTACTGCTGAATGTAGTTGATGGAAGTCTCATTCTATGTCTGATTTCCTGCACTATAACTTCATGCTACACTCCTACTCTGCTCTCACCCTTGCTAATGAAACATACTCCATCTTCATTATCTTTCCCTGTCTCATATCCTTAAATGCCTCTTCAGTACTTTTAATCCCCTTATTTGCCCCTTCACAACCACATCTTCCATCAGATGTGAAATATCTGCACACAATGAACTCTCTTTCCGCTTCTACATTAAACTGCTTTATTCCTGCCACTGAAGATAAGGTTCATGTTTTTCTACTTTCCTCTTGTCCAGCTACATGTCCCCTTGATCCTTTTCCTTCTCATTTTATCACTCTATCTACTTTTGTTCCTTCATTAGCTCATATCTTCAACATCTCCCTCTCTACTGGATCTGTCCCATTCTCCTTCAAGCATGCTACCATAACTCCAATAACTGCCTGGACTATAGCAGGATCACCACAGGATATCTGTGCTGAGCAGTTCCGGATTTTTAAATCTGGTGCCCAGCTTGCCCCACAAAAACTTAATTTCTTGCTGTTTTAGCCAATATATCTCCCCTAGTGCCCCCTGCTGTGAGCCCAGCCCCTTATCTGCCCTTTGAGATCCATCCCACCCCCTTATCTGCTCTCATATTAGTCAAATCATTCAGTTTCTTCCCCCCTCCTGTCGGGAAGTGTTGTCATGTGACCGGGCACCGGTGCATGACATCACATGCTGACAGGAAAGGGCAGCAGAATAATTTGGAAGCTGGTGTAGCTGAAAGGGCCAGATAAGGGCTGAGTCACTTTGCAAGGAGGCACTAGGGGAAATGAAGGGAGTTAGAGGGCTTGGGGCAGCATACCCGTTAGGTCAGATTAAAGAAAAAGAAAAAACATCTGCTAAAATCTTCACAGGGAGTCCAAGCAGTTGTAGTATGCAATGAGCAGCCAAAAGGAATTGGTATTCAGACCAGAATTCAAGATTTGTCAAAGTTACGGACAAAGGAAAACCTAAAATCTTTAACTTCTTAGTTCAAATTATGTACTGAAAGCACTACCTTAGTTTTTCATAATACATTATGTGGATTGCGGAATGGAGAGCTACCAAAGTCACCAACAATATTACAGTTTCTAATATAATAAATAGAAACAGTATATATAATGAAAAAAAGATGAAGTACGGTATGATTGTTGCATTTATTCAACTTATGCAATGCAAGAATCCAAGCACTGGCCCACAGTGCCTTTTCTCGAGAAGGAGGTATGCAATGCACAGTGAATCTGCTCATCCCATGATAAATGACATCTAGGCACATGCTGCCGACTCCTCTCTGATATTCAGCTGAATAGCAAGACTCTGCAGATGCGACCATGTGGTGGTAGACCTGATTTTTAAAATTCATTTTGAGGCAGGAGAGTTTGAAATAGATTTATCGCTGCCATTGTTCAGGTTGTCCAGAACCATCCCAGCTCAGGATGATAGACAACAAATTATTCAACATTCCCCTGTTTTGTTTTTTCCAATCAATGGGAAGGGAGATCAAGTCAGAAAATTAGCAGGGTGTGAGACAAGTGATGCCTATATATATTTATGCAACCTTCATGACACATAATAGAGTAAGTGAAGGCCAATGCAGCAACATAAGATTGCAGGCTCCTATGACCTGGATTTGCTTTTTATATGTTGCTAGAAAAGGGTAAAATCTTATTAAAATAATGACTTCTGTTGTGATAAGCATATTGAATAGAGATGCATTCAAGGGTGGTGGTATGATGGTAGTGAGGAAAGGATGTTGAAATAACCCAACATTACCCCAATAATGACACTTCTATCCAATAATGACACTCCTATCCAATATTTTAGTGTTGGGTTGGTGCCGTTTTTTAGTTAGACACAGTACATATTGGTAGTCATGAATAATAATAGTTTTCACCAATAAAAGTCCTATATAATAGTAATATCCATCACCAATTGTCACAAATTTGTTTAATTAGTGACAGCTAAAGAAAATAGTGTTACATGAACAACTAAAAAAAAAACATTGCAAAGAGTAGGTGTGTTCGTCTTCAATGAGAAAACACCTTTTTATTGTAGTTTTATAAGTGGAAGAAAAAGGACATGCTTTCAACAGGAATAAAAGCAATATTCTTTATTGTGGTTTGTAAGTAGAAAAGGGAGAAAAACATACACCAATAAGTTCAGAGTGACCTAGCATAGTTTTTAAAATACAAGTGACAGACAGAACAAAAGTTCACAAAACGTTAAACTGTAAATATGATTTCACAGTGGAATAGGTGAAGACACAATACCAATGTATTTCACATTGTGTTAACATATACATAAGTATATAAAAGCAGAACAAAATATAATTAACAAACCATTCAAGAAATGCACTTTATGAGTGTAACATTTTCATAAGCAAAGCAAAATGTAATTTTGGTGGTATCAAATAAATAAAAAGTGAATATGCCAACCAAAAGAAAAAAAAATATAGGGCCCTGCACCAGGCATCTAAAACATAACATACATAGAACAATTATTTATCAATAAATACATTTACATGTATACAGATTTGAGTGGTATTCTAGCAAGAATATAGGAAATCAAGGAAAATATGTAGCCAAGTGCTCAGCCAACTCTATCCAAGAGGTCTGTTTATGCTTAAAAGAAAAAAAAAAGGATACATCTAAAAAGTATACCTAAAAAAAATATGATATATATATATATAAAAAAAATGATATTCTGCATCTATAAATACAGTCAATTGTTTCAATTGTATCATGGTAGAAAAGGTATCCATAGTTTTCATTCTGATCTCATCAGTTAGAGTTTTTTAAAAGCCAGAAAGTGTAAGTTAAATAAATTATAGCCAATAGATTCCCATACCAAAAAATAGAGACTAATCATAAAGCTTAAACTCAGATATTGCAAAAGTAGTAGCAAAGGTTAAGGAAAATGCAATAATATTTTTTTGTAAAGATGATCCGGTGGAGCTTTGAAAATGTTCAGCTTTCCCATCTTCATTGTAATTGTGTATATCTTCCCTATCTTGATCTAAAACATATTAGAGTCTTCTTAAAAAAAAGTCCAAATATTGATATCAGCTACTATCCACATAGTTCAATCATGAATAAGTGATCCAACTTAAATAGCTTATTTGGTCTGAGATAAACATAGGAAAATATGCAGATTGACATATACTTTTGGGTTCTCAGGTCTGTTCTTCAGATGGAAGAATCTCCTTCCATATAAAATCAGAGATCTCTTGAGAACCCAAAAAATATATGTTTTTTTTTTTGTAACCAATGTAATTGATTTAGACATGGTTTAGAACTAAGGGAAGCTGAGATCCCATCTCCTCACCTTTACAAAAGTTACCACAACTGACAATCAGCAATTTAACAATGGGCTGAAAATAGGACAGAATATGTATTCAGATGCTAGGAAAAGCAAGATCAAAAACATCTTCCTAAAATTTTAAGAGTGATTGCAGAGTTTCTTTGTACTTGATATGCTAGTGTGGGCTTGCCAATTTCAACCACTTAGGTAATATAAAGTTCACTACATCCCTGTGCAGAGCCGGCCTAAGGTGTTCTGGCGCCCTGTGCCGACTACTCCTCCTGGCGCCCCCCCCATTCCAAAAAAAGAAAGGAATCAAAACTTGTAACAAAACCCCAATCACTATATACTACGCCAAACATTGATGTGGTGTAGGCCTACCACTTCATTGTCTGGCTTAGTAGTAGGGATGCACCGAAATGAATTCTGGACTGAAACCAAAAGTGCAGCATTTACCTGGCCGAAACCGAATATGACCCCCCCC
>VKOC01001759.1:0-55261 GCA_009364415.1 Spea multiplicata
AGAGCTGGGAGGCAGAGGCCTTGCACCCCCACCGCAGGACTCCTGAAAGGTAAGTGAACTTCAAAGAGGGAGAGGATAGAAAGGAGGGGGTAGATAGGGAGAAGGGAGTGAGAAGGGTAGATAGGGCAATCATACTCCTATCATGCCAAGTCTGCGAGTACATCCTGGAATCTGGATATGCCTGGGCATGATAGGAATGTGATTGCTGTTCCGGCGCTCAGCTGTGAAGCGCGCACCACTGGAAGACGGACGCCTCCCGCTCCCACTGCAGGACTCAACAAGGTAAGTAAGGGGAAGGGGGCAGAGGTGGTAGATAGTGATACAGGGGGATAGATAGTGAGAAAGGGGAGTTTTGTTACAAGTTTTTATTCCTTTTTTGGGATGGGGGGGGGCGCCAGAGGAGTAGTCCGCACAGGGCGCCAGAACACCTAAGGCCGGCTCTGCAGGCAGCAACACAGTAGGGTCACATAATGCGTAATGCAGTGACACAGGCTGCTCACACAATGTGTGAGTAGCCAGACAGAAAGCTGCCAGTGACATAAGGGAGAATGTATGTCTGTATGTATGTTAGTATGATAAAGGATGTATAGGTAAGTGTGTCTGTTAACATGAATGTGTATGTGTAAATGTACACGTTTTCAAAAATATGACATGTTAATAATTTTTCATCATTTGACAAAGTGTGAACAAGAGAAATCTAAATCAAATCAATATTTGGTGCAACCAACCTTTGCCTTCAAAGCAGCATCAATTCTTCTAGGTACACTTTGGCGTATGATTAATAATAAGGATCATCAATTTAATAGGTAGGATGAAACACAATCATTAACTGAAACAGAAACTGCAGTGTAGGACAAAAAATGGGTGAGGAACAGCCAAGCACGTTGCTGAAGACAGTCTAATGTCAAAAGTCATACACCATGGCAAGACTGAGGACAACAACAAGACACAAGGTAGTTATACTGCGTCAACAGGATCTCTCCCAGGCAGAAATTTGATGGCATACAGGATTTTCATTATGTTCTGTCCAAGCTCTTTTGAGAAAGAACAATGAAACGGGCAATGTTGAGGACCGGATGCAGTGGGCGGCCAAGGAAACTTACTGCAATAGATGAAAAACACATGCTTACTTCCCTTCACAATTGGAAGATGTCCAGCAGTACCATGGGCTCAGTAAAAAAAAAAAACAGTGGGACCCTAGTGCACTCATCTATTGTTCGTAGAAGTGTGGTCAGAAGTGTTCTTCATGGAAGACTTAATGCCAAAAAGCTCTACCGCTGGCAAGGAAACAAGGCCAAGCGACTCATGAAAAGAAAGGAAATGGGGTACAGAAAAATGGCAACAGGTGCTCTGGTCTGATGAGTAAAAAATATGAAATATTTGGTTGTAGCAGAAGGCAGCTTGTTCGCCGAAGGGTTGGAGAGCAGTATAATAATGATTGTTTGCTTAAAACAGTGAAGCCTGGTGGAGGTTTCTTGCAAGTTTGGGGCTGCATTTCTGCAAATGGAGTTGGGAGTTTGATCAGAATTAATGGTGTTCTTAATGCTGAAAAGTAGAGGCGCAAGCACTTATCCGTCATGCAGCATGACAACAACCCCAAACATACAGCCAAAGTTATTAAGAACTATCTCCTGTGTAAAGAAGAAAAATGAGTCCTGGAAGTGATGGTATGGCCCCCACAGAGCCCTGATCCCAACATCATGTTTGCTATTACATTGATAGAGAAGCAACTGAGGCTGCCTAAATCCACAGAAGAATTGTGGTTAGTTCTACAAGATGTTTAGAACAACCTACCTGCTATGTTCCTAAAAAAACTATGTGCAAGTGTACCTAGAAGAATTGGTTTTTGGTCACACCAAATATTTATTTTTATTTCTGTTGACTCACTTTGCATGTTGTTAAATAAAACAATTTAACTAATAACATATCTATTCTTGAAAGCATTCTTACTTTACAGCATTTATTTAAAACCTTTGCACAGTACTGTATGTGAGCATTATTAGGAATGTGTAAGCGTCTGCGTGTGTGAGCATGAATGTGTAAATACATGTGTGTGTGTGTAGGCATGTGCCAGTATGTAGGTTGGGGGGCAAGGGGCCACATGGCTTTAATGTCCCCCGGGCCAGAAGGTGCCATGACCCTGGAATGACAGCAATGTGGGACCAGTTTTTATTCATGACATAACAGGTACATCATTGCTCCTCTAGGGGAATCCTTTCATGATGTACTTGGTAAATCATCGGTCACGAATAGGTTAATATTAAGGGGCTATATTGTACTCCAGAGAAGTGGAAATACATGTTAAAATGTGAGAAATTATTTCTCCTATGGTACATAAAGTAGTTCTCTAATATGTATACATCTTGCTTTTTTTAATCCGCAGGTTTCCTTGGCGTTCTGAACTGCAAAATTTAGGACATGGGAAAATCTCCTACATTGCCAAACATGCCTCAGAATAACTTGGATCATAGTCTCTCATTTTTAATTTATTTCAATAATAGATGAGCACAGATCGGTTATTCTGGATAACCTTAAAGAGAGACTCCCATTATAAATGTTTATTCACAGTATTACTTGAGCTTAATGAGCTTTTATCAGTGTTGTATAATATTAGGGTTTTTTCGGGTCTATCGCGTCTATCGCATGGTGTTGTGATGTGTTGAGTTGACAGGTAAGTCCAGTTGCTAAAACCGAGCAACGCGTCTACACAAACGACTGTCAACATGACCACAGTTCAAGCTGACTCAACTCAAATGATCATGAGTTGACTTAGCAGTTTAGTTGAAAAGGTCTCAGCAAAATCAAGTTGACTTCTCAGGTGAAGGGAAGGTGACTTACAATTCAATTTTTGAATTTGATTTGATTTGACAGCATCTGTAATTTGACTGACAACTCTAACTTCAATAAATAGACCTCACCTAGCACTCTTATCTTATCTCAGTTACGTAGACAATCATATCAGATAATGCAGATGTAAACAATGCATTAACTAAGTACAACAAAAACACTTATATAATGTTTCAGAGATTCAATTCTATGTATCAATATATCATGGCTTAATTATTCTTATCATAAATTTTACACACATCTTTACTCCAGTACTCACAGATATGTGTGCATGTATTAAGCTTGAGTAACCAAGGATATGCTGTTGGTAAAGGGTGCTTGTAATGTAATGTAATACAATGCACACGTATTATATACCTTCCAAGTGTCCATCTTTAGGTGGGACAGTCCATCTCTTAGCCCTGAATCTCCAGCCTTTTTTCCTCTTCCTCTTTTCTATCATCTCAAAATGTTTGGTGTGTATGAGTGTATCTACGGCACTAAAAGTTACAATAATGTGTATAGAAACAGTAGGAAATATGTCTGTAAATTAAAATGTGTAAATAAAATGCTGTCCTAAAAAAGTCACCCATATCCACTCCCCCCTAACTGTACCCCTTAAAAAAAGGTAACCCTCTTCAGCCATATGAAATGTTGGAGGGATGTAAAAGGATGAAACACATTTTTGCTGAGAAACCTTGTGAAAGGCAAAGATAATGAAGTGGAGGGTTGTACGTTGTTGCACTTTCCGATTAAAGAAGGCTTTACTGTTCTACATTGTATATTAAATTGAATTGCGTGTAACATGCTTTCTGCTGTGTATATTATTGTGTAGTGAAAAGGGTTAAAATTCTGCACCATCCAGTTGAGGGATTATTACAGGATAAAGAGTTCTCTAGGCCCCGTACTCAGAATGTGAATTTCCCTTTCAGACACTGGTCCCAGGGGCAGAGGGCTCGCTTGTGTTTTTCTTACTCAGATAAAGACCCCATTTATCTGCAGAGTGGGCAGCATCCAGTAGGGAGAGCAGTGACTGAACTAACACCAGGACTCCAAGCTGGGAGCCGGGGACAACCAGTACCTATTAGATCCATTATGCTTAACCATTTCAATGAAAATCTAGCAGATGTGGCTCTGTAATCACTTACAGGACATATGGCTCACAGAAACTGGAAAATAAACAAATGTGTTTACTAATAAAACCGATTTTTGTGTATTTCTGGAATACAATAGATGCAACTTGCGTCAACACTATCTTTCCCTGGACGACATGTGCTTTCAGACATGGTTTTAGGCATGGTTTGGATTAAAATGCTAAAGAAGATTACATTTATTGTGTAAACAAGAATGGTTTCAGTGACAAATTTAGGTGCCATGAGTTCAGACACACAGGTATTATGGAACCTTTGCATACAATGGTGTAAAGAAAAGTTATACGTTACGAATGTTGACATGGGAAGGAGAAAAGATGACCTGGCAAGGGAGACAAGAGAAACCTATGATATAATCACTGTTTTGGAGGCTGGAGTAAAAGGAAGATGGTAATTGTGGTACGAGAGAGAAAGGCAATGGGGTCAACCATCAGAAGTTACTATATTATTATCAACTGATACAAACCCTACTTACTGGTGGCAGATCAATCCATACCCTTAGACCAACCCAGGGAAAACAAGCATTTTTTTTAATTATTTTTTCAGCACAATCATAGTTTTCCCTTTATGATAACATAAATACGTTGTGAAACATCACAATTCTGGTTAACTTAAGCTAAATCCATATAATCTGCAGTCATCTCTCAGCATAGTGTTTAATAATCATGTTCGCATGGACGTTTAGCTTAAAAAGGAATCTGTCATCAAAAATTTGCCATTATATTTACGCATAAGCATAACCACAAGTGGTATAGTGTTACTTACTATCCATGTCACTATCCAAGTCTCTACATACTGGGCTGCTGAATACATACTAGACTGCTGACTTAGGAAGCTAACAGTAGATACAAGGGAATAAAACTACACTACAGTCAGTGGTGTGTTCTTGCCTTGGCCAACTAAACATAGAAGGTCTAGGGTGCCACCAATCTAGGGGTTGGTTAAAAGCTCTTTGGAGGGTTATAGATAACGAAGGGAGGGTTTAATAGGTAAGATTATTAAATCTTATTATTAATAGGTAAGCTTTAACAGTGAATGCCACAGTTGACTTTACCTGACAGCTTGTGAATTCTAGAAAATGTATTTTTTTTCTTATGCCAAAATATAAGAAAACTAATAGGCCTAAATGTTACAGAGTATCCCTTTAAAGATGGAGGGTTGTTTGTACTTAGGGTTAACACTGGCTAGCTGTCTCACACTGGAGAGACATCTCTCATCTTAGTGCATCTAGACACCTTGCAAATTGGTCATCTATTTGCTCATATCAGGGCCAGAATAGCCTTGTGCCAAACCATTTACTAGGTGGGCTGCTGGCCGATGAAGCCACATACTTACCTTTACTGGAGCTCCAGGTATAGATCAGGTAGTTCAGTGTGTGACCGCCAGATGTATACATGTGGCTGCAAGCTGCGAGAGTGTAATAATGTGGCACAGCATCCACATGTGCACCCTTTAACGGCTGCTGGCCTTAAAGTGTCATGGCTGCTTTTCTTTCCCAATCTGCCCCTGGCCTTTACTTTTGGCATGATTGTTTGCAGTATTAACCGCATTAATGGCGTCCACGTAGAGTGCCTCAAAGTTAAATCCGATATATATATAAAACCTTGTGATTATAAAACAGGATTCCACACCCGTATGGATAGACTCCATATCAGATGATACCAAATGTTTCAGCATTATTCAGAATTTTGATTTACATCTTTTCTGTCTTGATGTTCTGGCCCTCCCCTCCCCAGGGGTATGGAAACTCTTTGTTTTGACTTATAGATGTAATTACTTACTTCCTGTCAAGGTGCTTTTTTAAAAATGAAGGTTTGGTGAAATATTACTTAAAAATACATACTTTTTTAAGCTCCAAGCAAGGCAGGTTTAGGCAAGAAATCAAATAAAAGATCTCTTAATAACATTCTGCTCCTCCAGGCAACCTGAATTAACCCCAATTCTGCCAGCAGCCTGTTTTCTGGCAGATAGTGGCACCACAACTTCCCCAAAACTTTCCTTCACAGTACCTTGTATACTTATACTCCCGAAGAGATATACAGTATATAAAATATACACCACTAGTTATTCTCAATTAACCCCTATATCTTCCTAAACAAATAAAATTAAAATAAGTAAATATACTTAAACCCGCTATCCCAAATGTATTATATCTATAGTACTTATAGATTACACGTATAGCCCATGTAAGTGACAGCACAAAAATTCTGTGTAGTAGCACAGATAAGAAGGGGTTAAATTCTATACTTTTGCTAAGAAGTACAATAATAAAAATATATTTTTAATCAATATTCATCGCTCATTATTTGCTTAGAAAACCTAATAAATATGTTTAATTACAGAAATGTAAGTGTATATATTTTTCTAAATGAATATTTATTTACATTTTTATTATGGGAGGTGTTTTAGAATGAGTGACACCTCTAATACCAACATTGTCAATCCCTACATGTAGGTAACTGTTGAAAACACAGTGGGTAGGCCATCATCCTACAATGTTTCTATACTTTATTTCAGAAAAATGTATATTTGAAGTTACTCGAGGTCTGTCTAGCGGAAGAAGATACCAGTGAATATTCTTCCCAAATGTCCTGGCCTTAGGTGAAAGGAACGGCAAAACACCTGGTCAGTGCTGGTACTAAACTTTTCACTGAAACAAAAATAGTTATTCAATGCAGGTGAACTGTGTGGAGTACCTGAAAATCCTTCAGGCCAAATCCCTAGGTTTTTCTTAGCTTCTGCATTAAAAATATATTTTTTTAGGGTGGGTGGCTGTGACAACAATGTTCCTGGGTGCCAGAGGGAAAGAAAGGGAGACGGGATAAAAAAAAATCACATCTTTATCTGCCTTCCAGCCTAATCCTGTCAGGTTTCCTCTCTGTCTTTCTTTGGCTGTTAATTACTTTCCTTGAAGGAAAGTTGGACACGTTATATGATGAACAGGTCGAGACAGACACAGGGAATTTGCTCAAACAAGCAAAAGCATACCAAAAATATAAGAAGAAGAAAGTAAATATATATTTAAACCTAAGGACAACATACATTAACATTTTGTTGGGAATTTGATATATTCTTATTAAACTCCTCATGCTGGTAATGTGAATAATGTAACCATTTGAAAATATCAAATTTCTCTATTCACTTGAGAATCTTACTTTATGAGCTTGGAAGTATGACAGTGGATACAATAATACACAAGATTCTAAATGTTAAAGGGGCACTCAAGACTTCAAATGATAGCTAAGTGGTCGCTTCAACTGTCCATTTGGTCAACATCGAAAATTCATGAGGGGGGGATTCTGCATATACATTTACTCCTTTCCACAAAGTTTCTCTGTATTAGAAAAAAACATAAAATGTAGTAGAGACCCCAGTGATGTCAGTGTGACATCACTTTCCTCAGTAAAACAAAAAAGATATCCCCAAAGGGATCTCTATCCAAAAATAAATAACCGACTAAATAAAAAAACTATATTTTAAAAAAAATATATTTCAAAATAAATATATTTACAAAAAGTGCCCCTAACACTACAAGTATTAAACTACCCCAAACTCCTAAAAATAAAAAACAGTTGTTTTAAAAAATACAATATAGGGTAATGTGTAAGGGATGTATGTGGCCCTCAAGAACATATAAAATCTATGTATGTTGAGTGTTACTGTAATTAAAGAATGTCGACATAAATCCTATACAAAATTGCAATTACATATTAGTACCAATGATTATTATGTTTTATGTGTTTCTATGATTTCAAAATAAAGCCATGATTGTCCTGAACAAAACAATGTGTGTTGGTGCATGAAATATGGGAGAGGGACATCAACGTTTAACAACAATGTACCGGTATGTCTTTAGTGTATGAAAAACATGAAAAAAACATCCTGATTCATTATTGTTATGTCCTGGACCAAAATTGGTTTACTGTTGATGTTGGTGTGTTTTTAGTTTATTGGTAGGTTTGCTGGACACATTTGCTTTTTTAGGGAGAGATTGAGGAAATTGCTGCTTAATGCCTACAACTGTTATTCCAATCTCTCCCTTTTTTGTTGTTTCCAAATAGTATAATTTTGAGGGACTCTCTGAGAGTTTTTATGGCCTATTGTTTTTGTATAGAAGAATGACCACCAACTGTTGCTACCAGTACCAGATTAAGAATGCTTTTTCAAAAGTCTGACCAATGAAAGTCTATGGAGGAACAGACTTCACCATAGACCATCAGCACAGAATCCCATGGCTGACCACAATGGCAGCCTTGAGGTATGCAGATAAAAGAAGCTGATAAAAAAGTGTCTAGCAAAGAGTTCACTTCCGCCCCCCTTTTAATAAGTTGTAGTGTGTAAGCGGGGAACTGAGGTTCCAGCGGCTGTTTATGATGAGGTATTTATTCGTAGTACTTGGTTTAAGTTGTGTTGGTTCTCTTCATAGGGAACAACACAGGTCATGTTGGAGTTTCTGGCCTTCCCCACAGACAGGGTCCCATGGGAAAGTGGGGGCCATCATACTTATCTCACTTGCTGGTAGTTTACAGTTCATGAAAATGGGTCTGCAGCAATGAGTTTGAAAGCGTTCTCCGAAGGGAGGGTGTTGTTAAGGCAAAGGGGTTAATTGTAAGGACGCTGGGTAAACTTCGTGGGTTATGAGGTTGGAAGGTGGGGTAATAGTGTTTTGCGCCAGCCCCGGTAAATTTTTATCTAGTGCCGGAATACATGCAGGAGAGTCGTGTTTCGGCTCCTTACCGTCACTAAATATTATGAAGGGCTTGGCTGGCCCTGTAAAATGCATCGTTATATCAGTGATAGAATGGATAGAATAAAAAGTGAAGTAAGAGTTAAAACCGCAACTCTCCTGCAAAGTTTCCTGGCAACTATCAGGAAATACATGTATTAATGAATATGCATTATATATATATATATATATATATATATATATATACATGTTTGCATATATATGTGTATATTTATATATATATACACAGGTATATATATATAACTATATAAATATATATATAAATATAACGGTACGTATATACACTTAGCAGGGAAGGTGGAGTGTTTAAGGTATTAATGAATTGCTTGTGTAGGCTACAAACAGCAATGACTTCATCCATAGGTCTGTCTGAGAACGTCTGTATTGGAAACAATATGCGGGCTGTACTCACAGCCCAATCAACACAGGAGTTTATTCAAAGAGCAAATAGTTTTTGTTTAGAGGTATAATGGAAAGAAATAACATGTCACAGCCAGAGCAGGAAATAGTTTATTAGTTACACAAGGGAGGGGGGAAAATCGCATTCAAGGCATTTTATGAAAAGGCCTTTATGTGAAGAAATATGAAATAGGTTTGCAGTAGGGCATGATGGGAGTGCAGCAGAATGAGGAGGGGGCAGAAGTCAAAGTTTGGTAGAAGTAATTAATTTAACCCTTTAACTAGCAGAGAAGGATGCAGCATTCCACAATGTGTGGGACCACACAAACATTATTTTTTTCAAATTGTCTTTTTGCACTCATCTATAAATGTAGAGGATAATAGGTCAATCATGATACACATTACAGAAAAGAAAGTAACCCTGAGACTTGGGGAAACAGTTCTCTACTCTGAGACTACAGGTCTAACCTGGACAGTTCCGGGTTCAGGTATGCTTATCTCATACACCTGGTTTCTAAACATTTCTTCGGGTATCTAGCTTTACAAACACCGCAATAATATAACTCAGATACCCAAACCTCTATGTATTTAATAAAAAAGTACTATGGTGCTAAGATAAATACAAAAGTAATGCACATCCTGAACTTCTGGCAAGCATTATGTTTGCTCAGTGCACATCAGGGAGGGATTCTATACCAATACCCATTTTTTGCAATACAGCAGAAATCAAAGCTGTAGTTTAATTACTTCCATTTCTCATATACCTTTTAATGCTATAATAGAAATAGACATCAAGAATCTGGATAATACAAATTCATGGATGCATGACTAACGAACTTCTATCGCAATATAAGACACGAGCTTCCGAAGCATTAATGGTTGTTTAATAGAATCAAAGACAACACAATGTGGAACACCCTGCTAAAACGGCTGTTAGTCTGGAATTCTCTTCCCACCCATAAACAAATACGTATACATAGCCCACGTGTATTTTAAATCTTTGATGAATGTTTCTAGATAGAATAACATTCTAAGCTAGACTAACATTCTAAAATAAGTTACAGTAATCAAACTCCATATACCAGCTTACATCATCAAAAGCATTCCATGAAAAGGAATGTACGAAGTCTGAGGCAAATAAAGGTGAATTATAGGGTTATTTGTGATTCCCAGACTGTATCTCACCACGGGTAGAACGAGTGATATCAATTAGACATGTGCATGCATCCTATATAGTTAGTCTTCACTACAGTTACATCGGTCTGAGAAAGCACATCTTTGTAATCAGGAACAGCTAAAAATGCAGAGAGCAAACATCATAGTCTAAGCTCTGTTGGGGTTGAGATCCAGCTGTAAGTTATTAGGAGACATCATGTTCAATTTTTCGTAAAAGGTATGAGGTTCTTTACAGAACACAGGGGACTACTGAGCAGAAGTGTAAATTAATGTACAGATGCTAAAGGCTGGGGAATGACAAACATGTATTGTGAAATGAAATATAACAATGTTTTGGTAGTTTGTAGTGAACCTCTGTGCACCCATCAATTTTCCAACACTATCTAGTTAAGAAAAATTACTTTGGTGGCTTCTCCCTGTATACATTATGCCTACATACCATACACAAATTGGTTACCCACATATGTGATTAATTGAGTAGCAGCTAACTAGTTAACCTACAACTTTCTTTACCTGCTTTTTTAAGATAAGATATCAACTCAGACCTGTTATTTGCAGAATTTACTAAAATTCATCATCAATAAGTTTACTACAGCCCTTAAATATGATTTTTCATAAAGGGAAAGTGCGCAAACTCTAAATTAAATTTTTACACCATCAAGACTTCTGCACCCAACAGGATAAACCCAATTGCCAGCCAATCAGCAATAAATATATTTTGTTAAAAGAGGTATTCTTTAAATTCTTGAACATATAATCCTATACCCTCCCCCAATTAAAAGCTGGTTATAAAAAGTAATGTAAGAATATTCCATCTTAATTAAAATAACTTGCATGCATATTTCCCTCAACCAGACAGAGGAGGTGGCGGGCAGACAAAGTAAATTAGAATGATTAAATATATAAAAAACAAAGAGAAAAGGAGAAAAAATGTAGTTTTCAAATAAGTTGTGGCAAACTGGGTGGACCAGCAAAATTACAGGACGAAGTGTAAAGCCTCTAAGGCTTTTAAGACCCCAAGGCACTTCACTTAAAATGTACAATTAAGGGACATGCCAAAAAAAAGACACTTGAGGTAATGAGACTCAACATAAGTTGCCCTGCTCATTATCACTAAGACTATAACCGTTGTCCTCCAGGATAGGTTCTACAAAACGTTTAATAAAGTTATAATACATGAATATTCATACATAAAACCTTTTATTAGCTTGCATCTAAAAGTAGGATCTCTAAAGCATTCAAAGCTTATGTTACCTTATACCTTTTTCATGTTTTTCATAGAAATTTAAAATCTTGGGCAGTACTACAGCCCTCAATGAAAACACTAAGATAGAGCGACCACCAGCTGTACACACGTGGACACTCTGGAAAAGTATATAAATGTAAAGTGCACATACAGTACAGTGGAAAAGTTTTCAAGGGTGTGAAAAAATGCTGTAAAGTAAGAATGTTTTCAAAAATAGACAAAAAAGGCATGACCAAGAGCAGCCAGAGTGTCAGGGCTGCTAAGTCGTATCCAGTCCGGCCCAAGGCAGGTACATAACCCTCATGTCTGCTAGTAAAGCACAAGCAGAAAAAACAAAATCTAAAACCAAGACATTTGTATTTATGATATATTTGCAAAATATATTTCCTGCCATAAATGTATTTTAATTGTTTTCTTTTATGAAAGCATAAGTAAACGTTTAATCACATTCGACAAATTCTCGTAAGAGGAAGAAGTGACTTCAAATGCAGAAGCAGATTTTTCCTGAAGGACACTGGTGCTGTAAATTGCAAACAATGTAGCAGGTCCAGTGTTAGAAGATAAGTTCATAAAAAGTAGATTATGGAGCTGAGTTCTGAAGTGTGTTTTTCTGCTATCTACAGTGTCCTATAATAAACATTCCACTTCTTACTTGTCACCATAAATACTATGTATACTATATAAATGTGTACTTCCTATATAAAACTTACTATGAGTTACATAATAGACAGTTTATGTGAAACAACACCTGGCGATAATGTGATACCATTTCCCCACCCCCCAGTAAATCATTTTATTTTATACCAGAACTTTCTCTTCCACTGGACATAACATTTCCAAGTCTATAGAAATAAATAAAGCATCTGGTATGGCAGTTAGAAACTACCTCCCGTTCATGTACTTCAACTAATTGGTGGGACACATGAAAAAAAAAATTATTAACTCCTATTGTTATATACTGAGCCAGCCATTGACAGTGGTACAGCATAACTGCTATCATTATATACTGAGCCAGACACTTACAGTGGCACAGCATAACTCCTATCACTATATACAGCGGTACAGCGTAACCCCATCACTATACACTTCGCCGCACATTTATGGTAGTGTAGCATAACCCCATCACTATATGCTACGCTAGACATTGACGTGGTAGGCCTCTGCCACTGAAGCAGCCTCATTAGGTGGCCGTTCGGTTTCCAAGTAGGTGGCACCCCCCTGATGAGTGGCAAACAGGCAGAATGTACACTCTGTTTTTTATACGCAATCTATATTAACAATGTGGGCCATTATTTCTGTTTACTTTCCAATTCATACACAATATGCACAACCTTCAAACTTAAAGATTGTTAGCTTGAAATTGCCTGTAGTCCTGTTTGTATACCTTTATGCTTTAATTGTGTTAATTTTATTGTCCTTTTTTATATTTTCACTTTCAATTCATTGTTTATTTTCACTCTCTCTGTTGTAGTAATGCTACAGAATATGTTTGAGTTCTATAAGGAAAAAAGTAACAATGTATATAATCGACTATATTTGTGCTTTCTGATTCATAGGCATTTCAATTTTCACTCACCCTCATTCACTCTCTCAGGCTCTTTCATGCCCTCTCAGACTCTCACTCACATTCTCTCATTCACTCTCTCTCTATCATGCTCTCTCTGAATATCTTCCTTCATTCTCCAATGACCACTGTATCCTTGTTGCGCAGCCCTGCCTCTTCTCTTGCGTCTTCTTTCTTCTGTCTTCTTTCTTAGTCCGCTAAAAAAATCTTCTCTCTTCATCCAGTTCTCTGTGGACAACTGGACCAGGCCTCCTGTGAAAAAGGTGAATCCTCCTGGCCCATCCTCTCCCCTGATCAGATGCTGAAGGCATAAGCTCATGATATTTATTAATGCTCCATGATTATCCTTGCATACCGCAGGGCAGGTTTGCATAACACAGGACTGTGTTTTTCCAAACTGCACTTGGACCAGTGACCTAAGGTAAGATTTTAGGGGAGCAACAAAAGAAGTTATGTATAGGGGGTAGAAGCCAAACTGCTGGTCTTCAGGGTATCTGTGAGGCTTACAAACCTTCACTTTTCTTTCTTACAATGAATGTTGCAGTCTGCCTATGAAGTTTCATGCATATATTGAGCAAGACCTCCATTTCCCTATGGTTGGTTGACAATTTTACTATACTATATATATTACCAAAACCCACTGCCAATATTTCTTGAATTTCTACAAGCATCGCCAGTTTGAAATCTACCTTACTTTCCTGGGATGATGAAGCTAAAATTGTTGCCACAGTGTTCTCACAATAGTATAGAGGCCTAGAAACTCAATAGGATACTTTATAGGTAATATGGAACCATTTAAATAAAAACAAACACACAGAGATACCTGGTCAATTATGTAAATATGTACTAGCTGTGTCCTTGTGAGAGCAGCTGCTGCTCCGGTATGCGATGATCTTAATGTTTGTGCTTCTCATTGTTCACAAAGGTTATAAGGCAATAAAAAGAAAGCTACTCAATGCGGCATCTTGCAAGTGGCACCTGCAAGCAGGGTATCCAACCTCTAATCAGCTCACTATCTTAATAGCATCATAAAGTGTTTATCACCTGCACCTTTCCCAGGCACCACACTGGGATATATATATATGTACACAAGCCAGCGATAAACATATAATCTCATGTGTGACACGTGATGACAATAAAATACTCCAGGTGTTCAGCATTATCTCCACCCCCATGTCATCAAAGGGACATTAACATTATAGCTCCGAACTTCGCTCATCTTTTCTAAGCAGTTCCATAAAGAAGGTTCACTATTGCTGCTTTATAACTTGAAGAAATTGAAACACTATAAAACTGAGGCTTGCTTTATCCTTTTACTAGCCCAATATTATGTTCAACATGTATTCGTATTTTTGATTTTTTTTTGCATTCTTTATGTTGATTTTTAAGGACTTTTTTTTTTAGACACATACATTTGCCTACACTTGTCCCCCAAATTAAATGTATATTAAGCAGCTTAGTGGTTGCTGAATATGCAAAGGGTCTATATGTTTAGATAAACACATTTGTGAAGCATTTCTCAAATAAAAGTTCTTTAGAAAGCTGTCATAGTTAGTGCTGGCAAGACTGTGTAGGCTCAAGGCCAATTAATTGGCACAGCTTACCAGGAGGCAAAGAAGGAGTAGTGCCAAGCCAGCTCCTTCCCTTCTTCGGGTCAGACATTTGTTATCCATAGGATAGGTCTGTTTTGGCTCAGGCGTGGGCTCTGAGAGTTAGAAAATCAAACCAAACCCAATATGATTGATATGAAAACATTTTGTGTAAACAGGAGTATGTAATAGTCTTTTTAAAGGCTATAAAACAAGAATGTTGGGAAACAATTTATCTTAAAATGTTATCAGAAATAATCAAGTGTTATAAAATAAGAGCAGAACGCCTGAATAAAAAAATCATATTATTGCATTTTGAATATGCAAAGACACCAATTACATTATCTTGTAACATTCAATATAATCACTGTATTAAAGGTCGAAGGTGTGGAACCCCTGATCACCAGAGCTTACACACTAGAAGTGGAGGTGTAATGGACAGACATAGCAGACAAAATCAGGGTAAGGGTCAAGTATCTAATATTCCTATACGCCACACCACATAATTGGTGGACATCATTAACACATCATGCTACATGCATGTTTTGTCCACAGAAATCTCAATCTGTTCTTCTTTTCCACCATGGACGATACCTGATTTGTTCACTATGTGGTCTAAGCTGTCAGTGGCAAGAAAAGGGACATTGACCAGGGCAGCCAACAGCGGGGTCGTCCCCGCCGCTTTAAGGCTTGAGGGCGATAAATGACATATCTATGGCTGCTTGATGGACACACACTTTTGCAGTTTGCATCCAACTTGTGGCTGGACACTAAAGGATGGTATCTGCCAAGCAGCAATAAAAACATGTGCAAGGCCCATCAGGTACCAGCCCGCCGAGCATCCTCCCAGTTTGCCCAATGCCAGTTCAGTTCAATTATAGAATTTTTCTTACTCTAGTTTAAATGTTTGCCTGTAAAATAACATACTAACAACAATAATAATAAACTATAGGGATTACAATTATGCAAAGGTGAAGCACTGAGTAGGAACATTGCATTGGTTGTTATGGTGATTGCAGCATTTTTACAGTACACACATCCAGATAAATTCTGCATCAGAACATACTTGCAGATCCTGTTACGTTACATTTCTGTGTATAAACGGCATGCTATGTGTAACATTAGGTGTGTTTACGTTGATTTGTATTAATAATCTCTTCTAGTTACATGTTCTACCTTGCATTCAGACATGTGCTCTGGGCAGGGGTGGGAACATGGAGTCCTCGAGTGAAGCCTGTTTACTTCTAAATGTGCAGCAGGACGGAATTAAAAATATACAAACCCTCTGAATGATTTCCATATGTTGTCATAAGATGTGTGGAAAAGAGATCAGACAAGGAAGCTTAACTAAACATGTACACCGATGTAATGAATATATGTATATTTTGGTATAAAGATACATGTTCAAATTTAAATCATGCATATTTAAAATAAACAAAGTTACTGGCACATAAAGAAGCAAATGTATTTAAGGAAGAAAATTAAACAAATATATATTAAAAACATAATTTTTTAAGTGTGTTGCCAAGTCTTCTAGCAGGAGTGGCTCTGGGTTTTTAGAGGGCCATGCAATAAAGGCACGGGGGGGGGGGGCATATCTAACACACACCATGGATTTCATTTTAAACCTGTGACAGAATTCACCCTTGTTTAAAATACGTTGGAATAATGTGGATGTTTGAAAGCTACGTAGGTGCTTCGGAGAAAAATATGTAGGTTACGCAACTCTTTTACATTGTAGGGTTACCAAGGTAACCTTACCATACATTATTACATAATTGTTCATATGCTATTAGCAGATAAAAAGCTACTATGGTGAAGTGAGTATATAAACCGATGCAGCTCACTGAACCTGGGAATGGGTTTACCCAAGACCAGACATTTAGGTTCTCCATAAACTACTAATACTAAGAAAAGGAGAATGAAAAAGGAGAATAAAAAATGAGAAAATAGTGGCCTCTAATTGTAAGAAAAGTCCCTAATTTCAAGATCTGAGCCTTCCTAGCCTGGACGTTGGCCCTTTTCAATCCCAAACCTATGTGGAGCTCCAGAGCTGAGCATGCTGTGCAGCTCTGTTCAGAAAGTTATGCAGGGTTTCCCAATTAAGTCTAAAGACGCAGCACCATAACATACGTGATGAGAAGCATATTACTAATATAGCAATAAAAATATACATAGCATTATGTAATATAGCCTTGAGCACAATGCACAAACATGAGCAAATGAACGCACCCACAATCCTAGGGATTATGCAATTCAGGGGAGCCTTGAATAGGTAATTAGTGAAAGTTTTTGAGGCCATGCTATTTATATAGAATTATTAAGGCTTTCGAATTTCTGCTCCAAGGAACATATTGTAAATATAGCGTATTTTACATTTTACAAAGCTGTTAATTTCAGCAGCAGATGGTGTGATAGGAATAGAATCAATGTTTTGGGAGTAACAGCAGAAATATGGGTATAAAGGTTTACTGCCAATTACATACAGGTATTATATTTAGTTTATAAAATGTCTGTTGGAAAAAATTACAATTAATCGATTAAATTAATCAGGGGCAATTTAACTAATCTTAGAATAAAAGCCAAAGCACTGGCTTAATAATGTATATAATAACCTAAGTATTTATATACCTTGCATCTTTCTAATTTGCATGCCATATGGTTGACCACAACGAATTATAAACTTCCATGTCAATAAAAACACTCTGTTTACATTTCCAATGGTTTTTCACTTTAAAACCATTGTTCAAAAGTACATATAGCCTACACATACGTAGCACATTTATCTCATTATCATCTAGTTTCAATCAAGGTTGATTATAACAGCCATACTGCTTTCATTAGTGAAGTTATAGGGTCATATATAATTAACAAAAGAACGCTTAGCAAATCCTAAAGTTCTACATAGAGAATCTAAAGCGGTGAGCAGAGAATATTTTGTTAAATTCCAGAACAAACAATTCCAGCAGCTTCTAACAGACGTTAACTTAATGATCACCTCCAAGATAAATGAAGAAACGGAAAATGTTTGACAAATTTGTATTTGGAATATCAGAAAAAATATATAAATTTTTAAGTTTTAAACTGACATGCCGTAAATAACATGCTGGAAATCCCCAGACTTTAAGGAATAAATCTGTATACAATGTTCACACATGACTACATATACTGTTCTATATAATCCAGCCCCATGGAAGCCACACAATCTCTTCTGGAAGCTTTTATCTAAAAGGGGTTCTATTTTTAAGTATCAATGACACAAACCGTTTGATTCCTTTGTCCCTATTCCAATAATATATATAAAAAAAGGTTAGAAATCTGTTGGTCAGCATCACAAGGTCTTTGGGTATGGACATGGTGTGTTCATACATTCCTATTGCAATTTCTGAAAGTTGCTGGCTTCAGAATCGCCTTTTTTGCCTTCTAGAGGCTAGTAGTAAAGTTATTGAGACCTGGTAAGACTCTGAGTGTGGGTCTCTAATGTTCCCTTTTCCCCAACCATCTCAGCCCCCACATCACAACACCCATTTTTTACCTCTCTGTACCAATTCCCTTTGCATTCCTATCTGTTAGACATGATGCCCAACTGCTATTGATCCTAGTTGAGTGCTTGGGCCATAAGCACCTATCTTTTGCTCTACCTTTAACAAGCCCTGCAGGTTAAGATTAAGACATGGAGGGGCTTTATTCTAATCAGAAATTGTTTTAATAAAACTGTTTCTTTAATTTCATGCTATCCAGATCTTTTTATTTGGCTCCTCAAAGGCTAAGCACCCGTGAAAAAGTCTTAGCAAGTCTTAGCAACTATATTTTAATGAGCCCTTTTTCTATAAAAGTGCCATTAATTCCAATACAGTCCAAAAGAGGAATGGTCACTCATTATTGAATAAGAGCAGTTACATGCTTGGTAATATATACCGTATATATACTTTAGCTATTGCCCTATAGTTGGAAGGAACATAGAGGTAAATAGTAAGTCCTCTAAATAGTAATTCATTTATTTCTGTGTTTCACGCAAGTACTCACTTACTCTGCTATTTGTAAAGCTAGTTCTAGCTTCTTGGAGATGCTTATGAAGCAAAGGAGATCAAACATTCTTGGTCAAGCCACATAATGTCAAACAAAGTAGCAAAGTATATCTTTATTTGTAACAATACTTTGGCAAAATATCTGACATCAGCTCATGGAAGTACTGCCATTAGTGTTCGGCTAGAAATGCAGAAACTAAACTGTAGCAAAGGTGCAAAGTCCCCTTTAAGCCATTATTGATGGCTAGATCTAAGCATTTAGCTAATAATATTACCGCACACAATGACGCAGAACAGAAAGGTTAACAATAGTATTTTTTTTAAAAAAACATACTCTCTGCCGTGAGCGCTATCATATGCTATTGATCACCTCCACAAGTCCCGGATTTGTCATAGATCAATAAGACTTTGAAACCAAGGATAGACACTAGTAACACAAGTCAGGTACTCCTGTGTCTACCTTTTAGAATTAGAATATTCTTACAATACTGGGTATCCTAATTTACCTGCCCGCTACAGATTAAGACCAGCACAGCTATATGCAAGGCTAATCTGTCCTTTCTTAAGGGACCATTTACCCATCTGTAGGCCCCCAAGTCTCATGTGTGGTCCCGGGAGGGAGTGTGCGGGGTGTCTGTTTATAACACTGCGCTCTGGTTACAAGGTTTGTGTATACTTGGAGAGCCGGATTGGAGGAGAAATAGGAGGAAAAATATGAAGAGTGATTAATTGTTTAGATCTTTTCTCTCTCAAACACATTGACCCTATGTAAACAGTGCTAAGAATAACTGAGCTCTCAGCTGTAATGTCCTTTTCTTGCTGAAAAAGGACAATGGGCTATACCTTGACAACACTACTGAGTATTTCAGAAACACCTGGCAAAAATACTTCTCTGCCTACCTTTTTAGCTTTTTGTTCTTCTGGTGTTCAAATTATTATTATTAACTCACATCTCACCCTTGTTTCACGTGTAAAAAGTCTTAATTTGTGGATATCATGGGAGCAGCCATCTTGTACCTTCAAACATTTCAAATGGCCGAAGAGCAAACCTTTTGTTGTGACTGTTTGACCATAAGTTACTTGTGTAATTCACTAAGGCATTTGGAAGGAAATATTTTATTTAAAAAAATGTTAAACACATTTTCTGCTTTTTTAATTGAAGTTATTGTGACTTTTAAGGCTACAGAAAAGAACACCAGAGGAGATAAAGAGGGACAGAGGGATTTGGGTCCCAAAGAGGGACTGTATTTCCTAAAAATGGAGTTGGGAGATATGCTACCTTAACTTCCAATACTTTGCATGATTTTTCCTTCCAACATGTTTAATTAGTGTTGAGGCAGCCTTAACAAAGGGTGGAGGAGATGGAGCTAGTTGTGCCAATTTTTCATACATCAGGAATGGTAGTGCATTATTTATTGTTTTATATAGCCCCATCAAATTCCGTAGCGCTGTACAATGGGTAGACAGGACATAACAAGTAGTATGTAACATTATAAATTGACTAAGAGACAACAGGTGAGGAGGGCCCTGCTCAAAAGAGCTTACAGTCTAGAGATTAAACAAATCACCTCCATAACAAGTACCGTGCATTGAATAAGAGAAAAAAAAAACATTACCATGGGAAGATGAAGAGTGATTGAAAAAGGATTAAAAAAAAGAGTCAAGATCACCTAAAAAGGAAAGTCAACTAGGAGAAGTTTGCAGCAGTCGCTATATGACAGATAAATAAAAGAAGGTGTTGAAGCATCTTGGCTGAGAAGCCAATATTAGCAGTGTTCCTTGTCATGTTAGGAATGGTGAATTTGGTAAACAGAGTGGGAGCAATAGTCCTTTTCAAACTAGAATCAGGTTAAATAAGTTAGAAGACATTTAAATTAGAGGAGACAAGCATTTGATTATTGTAAGCATACAACCAAGTGGTTAAATTAGATTCCATAAGGAGATACTTATTGTCTCCATACTTCTGTTCAGAACAGCTACTTTTTCGCTCTAATTGTGTCTTCTATAACCAAAATGTTAAACACCTTCTTGAAAGCTATGTTCTGAATCTATAAGTAAATATATCCAGTGCTCAGAATAGTGCTCAAAGAAATGAGTCAAAGCTTTTCTAATTTTCATTGGTATATTAATATTGGCATTAAAGGGCAGATATCTATTCTCATATAGGATACCAAACAATGAGGAACACATTTTTAGCACTATCAACATGAAACTACTAACACAAGTCTACTAACAATAGATATGAAAAACAATTGTATACTCACGTTTGCCCCAGGAACATATCATAGTGAATTTCTTACTATAATATGATATTTTAATATGCAGCAAGGCTATATTGAGTGTATATTTTCTTTCAAAGTTTAAATATGAGCCAGTTGTGGTATTACATGCTGGTGTATCTTCCACGTGTGAGGCTAACTTTTGATTTTGCATTCAATAAAGTATTGATTTTCTGATCTTCTAAAATCAGAGGTTCCCAAACTTATTTGCGTTCTTTTATGCATCTTCATTTCTACCTACAACATACAACATAGTAAAGAAACATGTGGAAGCTTGAAATTACAAAATTCTTTTTTAAAGTCAACCATAGCAACATGTGCATTACACACAGAAAATGAATATAACAAAGGATAATATTATAATAAAAATCATGAATAACATTAAAAATAACCCTAACGAGAAAGATTAACCTAGTTGGCTGCTATCGATTTATAAATGTTCGGCTGTATTTGTGTCAGCAGCAGTCTTACATCACCGCGATTATCTGTAAGCAGTTGGTTTCTTTTTTCAGTTAACCCATTTATGACCGCACTAAATCCATGTTCCACTAAATATGATGAAGGAAGTCCAATTAAAAACATTTGTACTTTGGCCCATAATCCACTTTTGCGGGCTTGGCCGCTGATTGGTTATAGTTATAACTTGCATTTTTTTGTGCTTATTTGGAAAATAAAGTAATCACTACGACTTTTATTCTATGTTACACATCAGATGAAACATGTCTTCTCTTCTTTCTTTTTGCTTCCACCCCCCTTATTTTTATTCAACACTCACAAATGCACCCAAGGTTACTACTGCCCCTGGATCATTTCATCGGCCCCCAGGGGGCGGTATAGCCCACTTTGGCGAGCGCTGTTCTAAACCATCTGTGAAATTGACAAGTTCAGAGTATTAATTTCAGAAATCAAGCGTTTGCAGATAAATTAATTCTTATGGGGGGGCACGACTTTGTGGTAGGACATTACAAGAATATGACAGGCTACTTAAAGGAGGGGGGCAGCAGAAGAGTTTGAGATGTTTGAGACAAGGGTTTCTTTTTATTTCCTAGGCAATCTGATATATCAGTGTGAACATGTATGCAGCTCTGTAACAGTGCATAGATCAGATGCAACTGCAAACATTCCTTAAGTTGCAATTGGCTTGGTTGCATTAAATAAGAAAAAGAAAGATGAGGTCACTTGGAGTGCAAACACTATAGACATAAATACTGGCCCCTGTTCAATTTGATGAAAATCCAAATCTCATGTAGTGAGGGGAAGTCGTGTCTTTATTAGGAAAACCTTTGAAATGTCCGTTATAAAGCCATGTAAAAGTGTGACAGCATATGGAAAAGAAGCAATTAGATAAGAATATTGGGAGCTGGGGAGGTTTGGGTAGCGATTTTTTTTTGAGTTTCCTTATAAATGTTGATATTGTCTCTAGGATGCTTCATCAGATGGAGATTCTAATTCATGTTATTTCACAGAGTATATGCTTGAAAACAAAAAAAAAACATGATTATATCAGAAATCTAAAATAGCTTAGAAAAACAATATTATTACATTGAGAAAAAATGTGGGTGCACTAAGTATAATACGAGGCCTACCAAACAGTGTGAGCATGCTGCAAATACAGTGTGTTGGCTGTACAATGTATACAAAAAACAAAAACTGTCTGCGCTTCTCACCCTAATAAAGTTGGCAACAAATATATAAACATAACATAAATGAGAGGTTTTGGTTATATGAATTGGCCAAAGCATAATTCAGCTCACCCGCCACGTCAAGGCACACTCTCAATAGGGTGAGAACCTACTCTCACCTCCTACATAGTGGGCACACAAAGCAGTTTATACGGCTACCAAAACCTTATTAATGTGTTGGGGGAGGTGCAATTAAACCTCCTCCCTATTAACCCCTGGACAGCAAGCTGCAACCAGACTGATGAGGGCCAACAACCTCAAATATGTGCAAACAGGGAAAAGAAAAAAATATCTTAGTTATCATTTGTGGAAAATGGGTAGTGACAAAAAGAAGGCCGCGGCACCGCCGCTGCCTGGAGGAGCAGTGTTTTATCATTAATTTGTTCAACAATGATTCCACTTTTTCACATTTAATGTATCTACAAAAAGTATATCTTGTTTTTTTCAGGACAGGAAATTATATTCATACGTATGACACGTTTAGTTTATTCCAAATATCTATTTCTAATAAACTATATTAAAAAACGGGGTGCTTTTTAATTGTTTTTATTGTTGTTATTTTACATCTTTATTTGAAGAGGGAAATCTTCTCAATCTGATCTCGTGCCTACCAACAGCACAGTGATTTGCAGAGGGGATCATCATCTACAACCTGTACAACCTGACCTCCCGTGCACCGACAGGGTTATCTCTCTGCTGATCCAAAATAGTGAGGACGTAGTGTTATA
The DNA here is from genome assembly GCA_009364415.1 of Spea multiplicata. Lineage (NCBI taxonomy): Eukaryota > Metazoa > Chordata > Amphibia > Anura > Pelobatidae > Spea > Spea multiplicata. The sequence goes on from VKOC01001759.1 coordinate 23,416, forward strand.
TGGTAGTGGTCTTTGTGACCAAAAAGAGTTGAACACTAGGGCTAAATGTGAAGTTAACCTTTATAATGTGGCCTGTGAATGCCCCCAATGAATGAGAAAGATGAAAATCCTTGCTTTGTTACTTTTGCTAGAAAATCCAAGGTATTCTAGAACCCCTTAGAGACCTTGCCAACACAGGCATCAATTTCCTATCACATAAAGCACAAATGTTAGAATGGAGGCGCTTGTACAAGACACACCTCAGAGGCATACTGATTTTTGTTTTGTAGAAACCTGTCATCCATCCAAGAAGTCTAGAAGAGGCGGAAGGTTTATGAGTAGAACATGTAATCTGATAATCAAGTGCTGATACTGCAGAAAGCGAAAAATCACACTCTTTATGCCTTGGGGAGGCCTTAAAACGTACGGCTTTGTGATAATCAACACACAACATCTTGACGTGGAGTAGCTATTGAAATGCGAAACTCAGGAAAAGGGGAATACAACACTATATTTAGCAAACTCTTAAACCTATCAGTATATAAAAAAGCACAGTACTTTGCTGTAAGTACATTCCACAGATGTATCAAATAGCATAAACTTTAATGTATCTGATGGACCTCTCTGTATCTATCACTATCTGATGACAGAGATATTGTTAAAAACTCTTTTAATGAGCAGAAGTCAGTACGTACCAATAACAGTTTTAGTATTACTTTTTGGTATGACTGACAGTAAGTTCCCCGTGGCTTACTGTGTAAAACCCTCTGTACTGTTGCATAGTGCCAACCCTTTCCAGTTAACTGAACGTCAGCCTGAGGGCCCCAACATTTCAGGTGTCCAAAGCGGGATGGACACCTTTTGTTGGGAGTGTGGTTGGAAGAGATGGGGCGTGGGTAGAGATGGGACCAGGGCACAACCTACCTTACCCGTCAAAGCAACATGCAATACATTGAATCAGAATGCGGGGAAATGACATCACATTGCAGCGCTCTGCTGCAATAGATCACAAGGTAGCCACGTTGTAGCTGTGTTTACAGTATGTGCTCAGGCCTTGAGCAATTTCACAACTCACCAGAGGATCTCACTAACTGGCCTATGAACCCTACTGCCGGCAAAAGCAGGACTGTGAGGCAGCTCAGCGGAACACAAAATTGTTATTATTATTTATTGTTTTATATCATATTCTGTAATGCTGTACTCATGTACAACAGGTGAAGAGTGCTGAGTCTCCTGCTGAAAAACTAGACTCTTAGGATGCATCCAGATCGATAGCAGTATAGTCCAATTTCACCCGTATTTACCCAATGGGACCAGGAGTTAGACACCATAAAACTGAACTACGTAAAGGTAACCCTGTCAGTGCCAGAGAGGTAGGAAAAATATTGTTCTAAAAAAAGCGAGTATTGTATATTGTGTAAAAATGAACCAAGCTATGTTTTCTCCCCCCTTGAACTTGACATAATGTAACACGCTACAACGTGACGGGCACAAATCATAGCACAAAAAGTACTATGACTTCTATAACTTTTCTTATTTCCTTAAGTGGGAATCTATCTCTAACAACATGGCTCTAAAAATAAATGACTGTTTTTTTAATCAACCTGGGTTATTAATTAATAACTTATTTTTACACAGCGCTGATTGAATGTTTGCCGTATATGGATTTAACATGCACACAACACCTCCTTAGCCAAGTTAGCTTGGAGCCAAATAAGCTGTTGTCTGACATAAAGAGCACAAAACATACACTTCTCGTAGCGATCGTACTGTCTTTATATTTTTGGATACCTTTTTCTTTCTTCTTCAAGGTCACAAAAGTAGGAAATTATTAGGGTTACAGTTACTGTTAACCATTTGAATGCCAAGAAAGCTCACATTACAATCTGTTTTGATGCATCATTTGTTACTTGAGGAGTTACATCTTGGACTAGGTCTACCTTGTGTGTCCCTTTAAATGCTATCCGGTTCATTAACATTCTGCAATAGTAAAATAGCTTCCAGTTATAAAATGGCTTTATTCAACACATGGGAGAAAATGGAGAGCGTCTGGGTATAGGATAAAGAGAGAAACATAGGTGGGGAAGTAACATAGTAGAGGAGGTGCTATTATAGGTGCATCAGGCAAGATTAAATATGAAGGATTTAAATTAAAACAAGATTAAGAGAGACATTAATAGACAGCAAAATGTTTTAGGCATAAAGACCAACAGGAGCATGCTAAGGAAGGTACATGTTAACATGTGGATGTGAGTGTGGGTGTTGGTGTATGGTGTTAGAGTGGGTGTGTGTATGCTGTTGGTTTCAGGGGTGAGCCTGTGGTTAGTGGTGTAAGAGGGAGAGTGTCTGTATAACTCAGTGTATGGCGTAGAGTGAGTGGGTGTGAAAGCAAGTTGCATGTTAGTATGCAAAAGTGTTTTAGTTGCAGCGGCATCAAAGAAATACGGCACCCAGGCAGCACTACTTAGGCTCACCCCTGGAGATCTACAAATACATACTGCATACTTAAGGAAAGGAAACACCTAGAACTGGCATTATGTACAAAAATCCAAAATGGCAGAATAAAGCAGCTCCACAGCTGACATCAAAATGCAGGTACTGAAATATACACTCAAAGCATACTGTGGCATGTAGACAGACTTATAGTCTACCAAAAAATTGTCACTGTTTAAAAATACATCAAAGGTTGTTCAAAGCTATTGCCAGGTAATTGACAAATTACCGGTAGATATCAATAAATGTGATGCATAATTTAAAGAAATATTAGTCTTAGGCTAGTGAAGTTCTCATTCAGACGCTATTTTTTAAGGGTCGGTGATTTTAGAGAGGATTGGGATGTACTATGCTTAGTAGATGCAAAGTAGAATTTTTATTCTAATTACAGTTTATGCATAAAGATGTATTGCATGGTGCTATTCTCCTTATTGAAACATATACAAGTATTAAGGGACTTAATGCATATGATAGTGGTCCTGTTAAATTTATGTGGTGTCCCCCTTGCAAATGCATGAAGAGGTTCTGCCCCTTTTAACACCCTAGACCCTGCTATCCCACTTGCCCTGCTCCAGCTCAGCGAGCATTCAGGGGAACCTTATGAGAACCCCTATGCACATTCCTGCCACTGATTGGCTGCTTCAAGAGATAAGGTATAGCATTAATGAATGCATATCAAAGTATTTACAAAGTATTTTAATATGAATTCTTTGTTGAGGAAGCTGCCTGGGACATTAGAGTGTCCCTTTAATAAAAATAAGATAAATAATTTTGTTTGGTTTCTGTAACGTGGTACGCTTTCCACTAGAAAGGAACAAATTCTGCAATATAATGTTCTACTCATACCCCAAAATACGTGGTAGTAAATTATTTCACTCACCATAGTTTTATCTCCATGTAATTGGCATATAATTCTGCAATCCCCTTAATGCGTTCGACATTCAACCCAACCAAGTTAGATCACAGACAGCACGAACAGAAAATAAGCATGAACGGGTTTTTTTGTGTTATTTAGAGGAATGCAAATACCCAAATCTAATTGCGTTTAAACAAACACCCTCTTGTTGTGTGGACAGTTAAGCAACCATGGATAAACTCATTTTTCTAACCCTAATAATGAAAGGTTAACCAAGATATGCATTTTTATTAACTTATATATATAGCACCAACTATTTTTTGCAGCGTGTCTTAGAATACATACATTCAAAGGGTATGACTAGAAATAACAGACTAAGATGACTAAGATGAACTCACAACCTGCCAATCTTCACAGTATAGCCATGGAAGGAGTATATGATGGTAACACTATTTTAAATGCATTACACACAGCTTAAACCAGAATTGGCCACAGAAATTATAATGATAGTTCACTCAACATTCACTTTTTGAATCTTTTTTTTTTTTTTCACTTAGGTCGTTAAAAAATGGTAATTACTTTCCCATTCCCACAGATTACAATTATATACCATATTTAGATTTGCATGTTCATCTCAGGATAACTCATAATAAGTTAATTATGGTCTGCAAGTATTACAAACATTTCATTAGTCCCAGTTTTTGTGGGATTTTCACTGACTGACCCAGGGAGCTCCATCACAGCTCCAATGTGGAGATGGCATTATTGGGGTTTTCTCTGTGGATATGAGGGTGGCTTAGATAACACTGCTTGGGACCTTTGTATTCTTGCCTCTGTTTGTATCGTTTGAAAACGAAATTTAATTTAGATATCATAAATAATAAATAAAAGAGCTGCATTGATGCAGTGATGACCAGCTTATGTCTGTGATGCCCAGCCAATTACACCAGGACTAGAATAAATTAAAATAAATGTATCAGCGGTCATTATAAATACAGAATTCATAATAAGCCCAGTTAATCCAAAAACAGATCTATATTTGATTAATTTTTTTTTGCAAATTATCACACTGGTGCAGAACAGAAATGTTTTCTGTCCTACTTTAACCCACTGATGCTTTTACAACTCACATTTAATTAGAAGTGAGTGAGGTGGTGTCTGGCCCTGATGTTACTGGAGTCAGCTGGACATCCCATTCTCATGTTACTACTAAGTGACTTTACGGAATGCAGAAAGAGGAAGACGACCCTATCTGAATGCCTTATCCAACCCCCCAAAGCGTAAATTCTTTCCTTTTGGACTGAATGCTGCAAACAGTTCTCTCCTCGGTGTATCCACTAGCCAGGTGCATCCCCACTAGCCAAATAATTAAAAACCATGAAAAAACTTTGCATTGACCTTTTTTCAGTGGGGTCATGGAATCTACAGAACTACAACTATTCCACAATAGAAATGTTTTCAAAGCCCAGACAGGTCGTTGGGCAACTTTCCAAAAGTCTCTTCTGTTTTAGAATAAAGTTGTTTTGTTCAATATTATTTTGTTATAATGTTGATACTCACTCACTCACACTCTCTGTCAACGTCTTCCTACCTTCTCTGCCGACTACTTCCGTGTCCCTTTTTTCTTTTGTTTCGTTATATGCCCTTTGACTTATAGTGGCAGGTTCCAAAAACCTGACTGTACCTTTATCAAGCATGGCTGCGTGCTACAAAAGTGTAGGGCGAGACTGCATTGCTTAATCTGTGAATGCCAATTTTATCATTCTAGTTTGGTATTGCTAATATGAATAATCTCCATTTTATTCTAGAACATTATCTAATCACTTTTAAAGACTTGGCTAGAACATTCATATTGATGTGATACATATGTAAAAGCAATTTAATTTGTAAATAAGGTTATATAAAATAATATTATTTTTCATTTTTGACAAGGTGCTAAATAATCCAAAATCGTCTGGAATTAGTACGTACAAAGTTTGTCAACAAGTTCTGGTAAAGGTAGCCTATAAAAGTGTTTTCCCAAACTTTAGCTTAGCCTAGCTTTCTGTTAAATCTTTGCATTCAAAGAAAAATATCCCAACTGGTTAAATTCCTGATTATGTTCTCTTTGACCCAAGAACAAGACATGCATTTTTCTTCATTCTAATACAGCATCAAGGGAAAATCTGAATCTACGGTCAGCTACGGCAGTAACTAGTTTAGCAAACGTGCACCTGGGGAAATAAAAATAGTTGAAATGATTCAAAAAGCCAGTATACATTAGGACTGCCCCTGTTGTGGTACCGTGCATTACTTCCACCACTGTATACAGTGGCGACTCTAGAAACAATATATAGGGGGGGCACACAAGATACCACAGTCAAACTGGGGGGGCATTCATAATTTCCAAAAGTAATGTGCTATGGAATTATACTTTTGTTATTGGGCTAAAATAATACTTGGTCATTCAACACGGGAAGCCTGAAGCCACAACTGAGTGCGACTAATCCTTGAAATAAATATTATAACAGAATAAATAACTTTTCCACTAAATGATTTCAGGGCCTTGAACGTTTTGTCGTTTTGAACGTTTTGTCCCCTGAAGTCACTACAACTTCAGGAGGGCACACATTCCAACACAGGCTCTGTCACACCGAGACCCAGACACACACACATCAGGACAGGCTCTGCCACACCGACAACCAAACACACACACACCAGGACAGGCTCTGTCACACTGACACCCAAACACACACACCCTAGGACAGGCTCTGCCACACTGACAACTGAACACACACACCAGGACAGGCTCTGCCACACCAACACCTATACACACACCAGGACAGGCTCTGCCACACCAACACCTATACACACACCAGGACATGTAGATGTCACAGACATCTACATCAGGATGGATTTTTCACACTGTATTGTCGTTTATATCCCCCTTAGTGTTTTTGCCCCTTGTGTATTGATGCCCCTGCTGCCCATATATATTAATATTAGCCCCAGTTGCTGATAGCAGGTATAGATTAACACATTAACACACAAACCAAGCTTTACATGTATAGATCAACTGATATTCACTTGTGATCTCAGCACTGAAGGTATATATCAAATAAACAGAATCAGACATACAAATCCTGTATTCGCAGGTATACAATAATAGTAATATATAAAACGTAGCATTGCAGGTACAGATCAAAAAATACATGGAAACAGCATTGCAGGTATTAATCAGCTGAATAAGACATATTAACCCTGTATTTGCAGGTACACAAATAATGTATGGAAATATATAGATACGGCTCTACAGAATAACGCAAAAACCCAGCTTTGCAGGTATAGATCAATTGGAATTCATATAAAAACACGTCATTAAAAGGTATATTTAAAAACCCCTAAATTACAGGCATAGATCACAGGTTTCGTCCACACTGCCCACACAGCAATCACACTCTTATCATACCCAGGCAACCAGTAAATGCTGGTACCTAGGCATGATGGGACTGTGCTTGCTGTGATTGCTGTTAGCAATCACACTCCTATCATGCCAGGTCAGCCAGTACATGCTGGTACAGGGTGGCTGTAAGTGATGTGCTGACTTGGCATGATAGGAGTGTGATTGCTAAAAGCAATCAAGGTCCCATCATGCCTAGGTTCCAGCACTTACACATCCATCCAGTAAGTGCTGGAACCTAGGCATGATGGGACTTTGATTGCTGTTAGCAATCACACTCCTATCATGCCAAGTCAGCCACTACATGCTGGTACAGACCCCATACTGCTGGCAGCATCAATACACAAGGGGGCAGCTAGCTAGGTTTCAGCTTGTACTGGCTGACTTGGCATGATAGGAGTGTGATTGCTAACAGCAATCACAGCAAGCAGAGTCCCATACACATCCAACCAGTAAATGCTGGAACCTAGGCATGATAGGACTGTGATTGCTGTTAGCAATCACACTCCTATCATGCCAAGTCAGCCAGTACATGCTGAAACCTAGCTAGCTGCCCCCAGCATGTACTGGCTGACTTGGCATGATAGGAGTGTGATTGCTAACAGCAATCAAACTCCCATCATGCCTAGGTTCCAGCACTTACACATCCAACCAGTAAATGCTGGAACCTAGGCATGATGGGACCATGCTTGCTGTGATTGCTGTTAGCAATCACACTCCTATCATGCCAAGTCAGCCAGTACATGCTGAAACCTAGCTAGCTGCCCCCCAGCATATACTGGCTGACTTGGCATGATAGGAGTGTGATTGCTAACAGCAATCACAGTCCCATCATGCCTAGGTTCCAGCACTTACACTCATAAGCACCCTCCCCACCCCCTTACCTGCACTGCAGCTCCTCGATGCCGCTCACAGACTTCAGCAGGGGGCGCGGCTTCCCTCTGCCTTCTCCTCTGGCTTCCGCTTCCTCTATGCAGTGCAGAAGACCCTCCCACAGGTAAGTAGCAGGGCTCGAGGTGCGGCCTGCGTAAGATCGGTTGCCTTGGCTGCCGATCTTACGCGGGCTGCACCCTCTCTCTCCTCCAAATTTAAAAAAAATAATAATTAAAAAAAAAAACGGGATTTAAAGTCGCATTGCGACTTTATTCCAAATTTGGCAGGGGGGCAACAGGGGGGGCAAGGATTAACCTAGGGGGGGCAATTGCCCCCCCTTGCCCCCCTGTAGCGACGCCACTGCTCACCAAATCCTGCCGCCTCCACCTGAAAAACATCTCCCGAATCCGCCCTTTCCTCACGCAAGACACCACCAAGTTACTAATCCACCTATCCGCCCTCTTTGCTCCTCTCATGACCTGCGGCTTTCTTCTACTGTTGTTACCTCTTCCCACTCCTGTATTCAGGATTTGACCTGAGCCGCTCCCCTCCTATGGAATTCCCTTCCCCGTCCCCTCAGACTTTCTGCCTCTTATGCAACAAAATCTCTCTGAAAACCCACTTACTTAAGCGTACAACATTCATTTACAGTGCTCCCAACCATCATCCTAATCAAAGCCATCTGAACAAACAGCTTCAACACATCATTGCAACCAGATCAACTCATCCCCATCCAAGCAGTCCTCTCCTATTGTCTCACTCCCCTCAACCACTGACTAGATTGTAAGCTCGCAAGAGCAGGGCCCTCTTCTCCTTTGCACTAGTTTGTTATTGTATGTGTTATTGTACGTATTTATAAATTGTTCTAATGAATGTAACAGCACTGCAGGAATCGGCCGGTGCTTTATAAATAAATCTAATGTAATATGCTCGTCTAGTCCCTGCAGCCTAATCTCTTGGTAAGACTTGTGACTTGTGGCCCTGAGGGAGAAGGGCATGTGATTCTCTCTCTCTCTGGGTTCACCAGGAAAGTTGGGAATGTAAGAAGGAGTTGAGGAATATCTACCAAGATCTCCAAAAGTGTGGGAAACCACGACTGAGGACCTGTGAGGTAGCAGGACGCAAGGGATCATGCAAAAGGGGGGAAATGCATAGTTTCGATGAGGTGACCACGGGTGTAAAAATGCATTAGTCGCTAGTGCTTCTGGATCTGGTCTCCAAGTGAAAAACCTCATAAACTGAGTGTTCAGCCGAGACGCGAACAGATCCATATCCAGTGGACCCCAAAGATCGTTAGAAAAACCTGCCGATGAAGACATCAATCGCTGAAGTCCTCGAGAAATCTTGAATGTCAGTTTGCAACTGAATTCAACAATACGTGGATATATTCTGCCTGTACCAAAATGTTGTGAGCTGAGCAGAAATGCCAAAACTCTGTTGCCAGCTGGGACATGGGTTGGGACCTCATGCCTCCAAGATGATTTACATACTGAAGCACTGATATATTGTCCATCTGAAGCAGGATTGAGCAACCGACTACACAATGTAAGAAACTCTGCAGGATTCCTAGGCAATTGATATGCAACTTCTTCTCCAGATCTGACCACCTTCCTCCTGTGGAGGCATCTCCGCAACTCAAGCCCCAACCCATTAGGCAGGCATCAGAGTCTATAACTATGTCTGGGATAAAGCCAAAAATAGCGGGACTGTTCCAAGCCTCTATTTGTTCTAACCACCATGTCAGTTCCTCACCATGACACTTCTGCATCCATGGAGAATTCGTGATCATAAGTGAGACCCTGGCTCATCGATTTTTGAATATTTGTAGCGCACAGTAGTGAAGTGGACCAGGAAAAATCACCTGTACTGATGCAGAGAGGAGACAGATCACTGGTGCTAGGTAGCAAATAGGGACATGCTAACACTTTCCTTATGTTCTTTTTGATTTTACCTTTGATGTCGGGAGATGAAGAGAGCCATGACTGGAATGGATCTGGAAAAATTCCATAGTCTGAGCCGGGGTCAGGCATGACTTCTCCCAGTTTTGGAGAAAGCCTATCCTCTGTAATAAGGACATGGTCCATTATAAGTATGCCTGGAGGATGGGAATGTCCTGAGACAAAAAGATTATATTCCTGACTCCCCTTTTCCAGGGATGATTTATCGATGACTTGAGCACCTTGGTGAAAGAGAGACACATGAAGCACCATGTCACCCTGTCCCACCTGAACTGTAGAAACGTTTGATGGTCTGCCGGTATCGGCACTGTCAAATATGTGTCTTGACAGGCACACTGTAGCAGCAGACCAAGGGTTAAGAGGTAAAACATAGTCGAAGTCGAAAACCATAGAGGCAATCCGGAGGGTACAGGGACGGGTAGCAAGGGTCTAGGAGCAGAAGGGGTCAGGAACAGGCAGAAAAGGGTTAACAGGTAAATTCAGGGGAAGCAGGGAACTAAACCACAAAATTGCTTTTAGAGACTCCAAACAACACCTGAGCACCTTGGAAAAGTAGTGGCAGAAGCCCCCTAATTACCTGTCCAATTTCCAGGATGCGGTCCCTTTAAGAGTGCCGGCTTTTGCGTCGAGCAGCAGTTACATGGGTAAGTATTGTTCGTGACACTTCCTCCTATATTTACTGGGAAAGAAGGGGTAAATAGATTTTGGCTTACCATAGTTCTAGGCTGATAGGAACCTCTGGAGCCTCTGAAGGTCAAAGGTAGGGACCCGACCTCTTGTAAAGATGCTCTTAAAAAAAGAACAGATACCCCAGGCAGAGTTTCACCGTCAGGAGTTAAAGGTCTGTACAAGCGACTCTATTGGTCGTTCGTATGGACCTTTAACTCCTGGAGCAGGGCAAGCGGAGTTTTACCCTATACTAAAACCTAATAAGGATGAGACCAGCGTCAATAGGTATCGTCCTATATCACTAATTAACATAGATATGAAAATGTATTTTTTGATCATAGCAAACAGAATTAAGGGACCTTTGGAGCATCTGATACATGTAGTCAAAAAATGAGATAGATTATCTGGGCATACAAATTCCGTCTAAAAATAATACTATGGAGTTGAATACCTGCAACTTATATAGGGAGACAAAAGCCAACCAGGGAAGATGGATGAACCTACTGATCTCTTGGATTGGAAGAGTTAAAACAATAAAGGCATCCCATAGCTCAGAATCCTTATCAGTTAGGCCATGAATCACCACAGGGGTCCTGGGAAGATGACACTTCTAGACAGAACCTATACAGAGGGCATGCACAAAGAAAATGATTTAAATCAGCATCAGATTAACCCATTGAATGCTAACAGAAATAAACTAACCACCACTGCTGGATTACCCTTCATGCATTCACTATATCCCGTGAGTTAATCATGACAGAGCTCACTTTCCTTAGCTTGGAAAAAGTGAACCCTTGTAAGTACATCTCTTGGGACTGATGGGAAAGATTCTTCAGTTTAGGTAATCAATGGGTTCGATCTAAAGTAATCTCCAGGTCCTCCAATTCAGGTACTAAAACTCTGAAGTGGAAAGTGCAAAGTGGACCAATATAAATTTCCATTGCACCCATATTGGAAAAATTACTGACTACTGCACTCACTGTGCACTCACATACATTTCCACAGTACCCATAGTGAAAAAATGACTTACCATTGCTCCCACTTTGCACCCATATAAATTTCCACTGCACCTATAATGAAAAAAATTACTTGTCATTGCACCCACTTTGCACTCATTGCACTCATATAAATTTTGACATATTACTTTACTGGGCTTATGTCTCACTTGAGACACAGTAGAGGCCCATAGAACTATATATTCCCTAAAAGCACAACCCTTGCAGATTTCAAAGACACCCTTACCTTTCTAGGTGGCCCACAGCCACAACTCTTAACAGGAACACAGAAGTTTGTGGGTTTTGTTCTACCTTTTCACATGCCTGCATATTTTGGGATAGATGGTTTACACTGGGTTACCTGAGATAAAGTAAAAAATACATAATATTTTTACATTTCTCCTGAGCACATCCATATCACGTATGTGTGGTATAGGAGTGTTATGCGGTCACAAGACTCCCCCAAATCACGAGTGCAAAGAGGTTTTAACTTTTTAACAGCTGAACCAGACACACCTCATGCTTATTGGGTAAAACTACTCCTAAACAACAAATTAACCCCATAAATAATATATTCCCTAAAGGCACAAAGCCCTAGGACCTCAAAGTCCCCCCATCCTATCTATGTGGGTCAACACGGCCACAGATCTAACAGGAACACTAGAGATTGAGGTTTTTTTCTTCTACCTTTTCAAATTTCAGGATTAATATCAGGATTTCCTTTCTCTTGCACACATGGCAGGGATTTTTTGATGAAGGTCCTTCCCTTGGTTTTGGGGCATTTTTAAATAGTTTTTGGGATAATTTTTCAAATGTGTTTTAGTGTCTCAGAACCAATAAGATGCAACTACCTAACAGCTTAGTGAAAATATATGGGGGTTAGGTTTGGGGCTAGTGGATAACATAATGTGTAACACAAGGGTCCTGTTAGATATTTGTAGGTACGTTAGCTGTTAGGGTTAGATCACAGTACTGTATAGTTTTAATAAAAGGGATGATGACCAGATTAGGTCATTGGCTATTGATCGTGAGACTGATCAATGATTAGTGACCACAAAGGTAATTAATCAGTGGTCACATAGCATTTTATTAGTTTTAATATAATATATATATATATAATATATATATATATAATAAAACCAAATTTAAAAAATGTATCGCTATCAGGTCACTTGTAAGTCACAAGTTTACACCACTGGCATCGCTCAGTGAGACCTACAATGTCACGGACAGGTGATGCGGTAATACATATGTATTATTTTTTTATTTATAATTTGTGTGTGTGTTTATATGATCTCTCACTCTTTCTAGGACAGCTGTCATAATGATCACATCACTCCTATTGGCCAGGAATGATTTGATCATCATCAGCCCACTTTTAATTACAGCAGATCCAATGAATACTAAAGAATTTTTGTCATAGACTGTGTTACTGTGGTAGTTATAGTCACAGTAATAGAGTCAAATACAAAAACACTGAAACAGGCTCCTTCCATCAAACACTACAAACTTCCTGTGATGTATTTGTGGTCGTAACTTCATTCCCTGGAGATCTTCATTACAGAGTAACTACTCCTTCTGCTGCCTATTAATTTGGGTTTGTAGCTGAAAAGCATTGTGTTTTTTATGGTACGGCCGCTATAAAGAAAAACAAGAAAATTATGTGTTTGTGGCACCTAACTCCAAGGACATCTAAATGATCACTGGTCATTGATGACTGAAGAAATAAACCTACACATCAAAAAAGAAAGGAAGAGGGCTGCTTGTGTGCATATGGGGAATTAGAAATAGGCAAATGCTAATCAAGATATGTATGAAGGAAGCAGTCTGCATGATAAAACCTTTGTAAGTATGTACTCTATATTATAATTTGTGATGAAAACCCCATAAAGTGTATTTTCACTCATTATGAGGAAGTATTAAATATCAACAGATGTTGTGTATATGGTGTTCCTCTGTTTATTGTAATGACCTTTATCACAGTGCCACCCCAGTATCACAGTGATTGGAACCCATACTTAAACTTAAATTACTTTACACATTTTTTAGACATGGTTTTATGATTCTAACTTTTTATGGCAGTGGCTAGAAAGACTATCATACATCTGTGGGCCTACAAAACACAGAGAAATAAAATTTTAAACTAAAGGTTTCTGAATTGATTCTTCACCTGCTGTGGCTGCTGCCGTTGATCAAATGCATATTATGGAATTTATCAGGTGCTAATCTCAACTTCGATGGTGGTCCAATTTAGCAGGTGGAGAGATAGCAGATTTTCCATCCCAACAAATTTGCCCATTGAAGTAAGCATGTTGGGGAGGCAGACTTAGATGTGGGATTGCTGGAAAAAAACTGTTCTACCTAACGGCCGGGAGAGCAGCTCATCCAGGGTACAGGGGATCCAGAAGGAAGGGACGCTCAGGCTAGTTGTGGTGGTAGGGGATTCTACAGGGTAATCTGTGTCTCTGATCACAGCAACCAAATGGTTTGCTGTCTCCTGGTGGCCCGTGTTTAGCATGTTGCAGACAGGGTGGATTATTGGAAGGGGCTGTCTTGGTGGACATCACCACCAATGGCAGCAGGAGATTAGACAATTTAATGCATGGCTAAAGTCTAGGTGTAAGAAGGTGGGCTGATTTTGGTTTAGGGTACAATTCTATATAGTCTTAATGGATTGCACCTAAATGCAAGAATGCAAGAGGGTTCAATGTGATTGGGGAGAGATTTTAACCTAGAAATGGGGGTGGGTGGAATAATAAATACATTGCTAGACAGTATAGAAAGGGAATTGTTTTAGTTAGTAACCAGGTGGGTGGATCTGGAGGCTTGGTTTGTACAGATAATAGGGAAAAGCATATATACCCCCAGAATAAAGCGTGTGTGTTAATTGACAAGCCAAAGGTCATGTCTACAAATGCTCACAGTTTAGGGAATAAGATCCATGAACTTGTAACAGTAGTGGCAACTAAGAATCTTGATGTAGTGGCTGTTACTGAGACAGGGTATAATGAGAAAAATGACTGTAGCATAGCAATACCGGGTTACTCTTCATACAGAAAAGACAGGAAGGGCAAAAAAGGGAGAGGGGTGGTCCTAAGAGATAACATAAAATATAACCAACACAAGTTGGTGAGAAGAACATAGGGTAAGTTTGGGATACATTACAATTTGGTAAATGTACAGTAATGTGTAGGTGTAATTTATAGACCCCCTAGTCAAGTAGAAGAGCTAGATAATTTAAGGCTCCTCCAACATATGGAGCGCCACTAGTGCACAGCATGCCTTTCTTTCACTGACAGCACACTGGTGGCTGCCCAAATATTTGGAGGGCAAGGACAGGACCACTGTAGCCAGTGTAGGCAGAGGAACATTGGAATGAAAGGAGGAGAGGAACTAGGGCAGAGTTATAGACTCCATGCAGAGGATATGAATAAGCAGCATACATCAGCTCACATCAGCCCCCACATGCATCAATGAGCCTTGGCCACCTATGACCCTGTTATCGCTTTTACTTCCTTGGATCTGAGTGGTGTGTGGAGGCTCTGCCATTATGCAGAAGTGCTCCATAAGGCCGGGTCAATAGAGGTGATTGGCAGTTAGAAAATGTGGTCTCCCTAACTTTTAGTTGATCATTTATGTAACCCCCAGTGAAAGGTGCTAAAATACAGTGTTTTCTCTGACTCTCTCCAACTTGCAGAAGGCAGAGGTAAAGACTTAAGAAATAATTGTTTTCTGGTAACTGCGCATGTGATTCACTGTAGGAGACATCGCATATGCAGACACTGGCATAACTACAGGGGTCACAGGTGTCGTAGGGGGCTCAGGTGGATATGTATATGTGTTTTTAGATATGTACAGTATATATATATATATATATATATATATATATATATATATGTATATGAGCATGGATGTGTAATCGTGTGTGTGAACATGGATGGGTAATTGTGTGTGTGCGTGGATGTGTATTTGTGTGTGTAAGCATGGATGTGTAGGTGTGTGTGTGTGCGCATGTATATGTAGATGTTTGTGTGTGAGCATGTATTAGGTGTTTGTGTGCGAGCATGTATGTGTAAATGAGTGAGATGGAGTGTGCGTTAGAATGAATCTGTACACATGTGTACAAGTGTGTAACTGTGTTTACATATGTGTGCTAGAGTGTATGTTGGAAGTGGGGCATATACCAATTTGAGTCAAATTGTTTCTTGATGTACATTTCACCTTGTTTCCAAGGAGTATTTTAAAAAAATGTTGGCTCTTTAAATGTTTTATTATTTGTCACATAAAAAAATCTCAATCAAAAAGCACCAGTGAATACTTTTTCCAGACTTGTATTGAACTGCCTTTCATATATATATATTTGCTAAACAGCTTGACATTGTTCAAAGTGCCTTGTTTACAGTACATTTTGCTTATTTATATGTGACTGCCTCAGTCTGTGTATGTGTGTGAGAGAGACTGCCTGAGTCTCTGTGTGTATGAGACTGCCTGAGTCTCTGTGTGTGTGTGTGTAAGACTGCCTAGGTCTAATAATAATAATAACAACTTTTAGAACGACACCTGTGATTAGTTTGCTTTTCCGAAATATAAACCTTTTGGGGGCAGTTTTTCAATTTATATTTCAACACAGAGAGTTAGTGTGTTAGTGTGTGTTTGTGTGAGTACTTTAAATGAGAAAGATGTTTTTCATCCTTAAAGGTTCTAAATGTTCGAAAAGTCACCTTAAGTGCCAGCATGATATATTTTTTTAATTTACAAAGATTAAAGAGGATAATATTTATACAGAAAAGTTATGTGCGCTCTTTATTCATTGTAGTTTTGGTTCTAGTCTTTCCTTTCTCTTGCACACTGTGCTCTGTTGTACAGTAATATACTGATGTGTCTTCTGATTTCATTTCAATAACTTGCAAATATACCTCATTTTTCACAGTGTCCCTTGACAGGGACAGTCTTTTGCCTAATGATGGATTGTATGCTGAGCCTTCTGCATAATTCAGGTGAGCCAGGAACACCAGATTGCCCCCCACTAGCTGCTTCACAAAGTTCACAGCATGTATCTTACTGCCATCAGTGATTGAGGCACCACTGACCTTACAGGTCAGTTTGAGTGTCTCTGAAGGTTTCAATATGTCAGGAGCCAAGAGGGACACTGTAACTTGTGAATAAACATCTGCAAAAAGAGAGGAAAAAATACCTTAAAACACAATTACACACCACATATATTCACAGAGCACTACTTGGTTGAACTTACATGGAAGAGACAGGATTACACATAACTGAATGTACAAAGTACTCATGGCATTAATATAAAAATGCATTGTCAAGAATGAAGTTCCTCTTCTGCCTAACTACTAGCAGGTCAATGTAATTAAGTATCCAAAAGCGGAAGGTAATGCTTTCTATTTGCATATACTATTTGAATATATATACATATAAATAAACTGATGAAAGAATTGCTGGCAGACCCTTGCTGATCCCAACATTATAACCAAATACTTACGAATGCCTCTTAAAATTATGGGACTTTACACCACTATTTAAAAATATATATACGGTATATACAGTACGCTGTGAAAAAATCTATAGAGCCTACAGTCTGCCTAAAACTAAACTGACACTTTAGAAATATATTTATACTTCCGGCATAAATGTGTAGATATAACTTTGAGTAAAGCAAAGTTGTTAGATACCCAGTAATGGGAAAGATCTGATGTTATATAGGGGTTAATTGAGACTTGTACTAAAAATGTATGTCTTTTTAAAAATTATTATGGTTTTATGGTTTTTATTTCAGTATTGTGCTATGTTTAATATGAGATGTTATAATTTACATTGGTATGTGTCACATTTCCTCTGTGAAATGTAGTTTTCGTCTTACTTACCTTTAACTGATTTAAAGAAAAAAGCACCATTTGTACACCCTTGGCCCACAAACTTAGGAGCACTAATGTTTAATAAATTCATTTTAACATCATAGCTATTACTCAGTTGTCATAATTAAAACTTCACCCAATTCTTGCCTATCCTGCCATGAAACACAAGACTGTAAAAACACTGGCTGTGATAAATGGCCAACAGGGCATGAGTCCAATAGTTTGAACTGTTGGTAACCATGTATTCATTTCTACAACAGTTGATTAACATGTTATATATTTATAATTTATTTATGTAGTGGCAACATTTAAACAGTGATTTAAGGGTCAAACTGGAAATAAAACCTAGACTTGTGCATTCGTATTCGGGTGAACATGAAAACAATCACGAAGGGTGCGTTTTCGTTGTTCAGCCTGAATACCGAACATATGAACATGGCGGTGGCAAAACATAGACGAAGACGAAGACACACAATATGAAGAATCCTCGTCTACTAATCTCCCTGGTCCCTTCCCCATCTAGCTTACCTTATCTACACAGCATCACAGGAGTTAACGTAAGCGGAAATCCGTGGGTTCGCCGTCCAGGAGTTAAAAGTCCATACGAACGACCAATAAAGTCACTTGTACGGACCTTTAACTGTTGGAGCAGGGAGACCAGCTCATACCTCTATTAGTTAAACAGGATGGTTGGAAGGAATGTAAAACCATAAAGATACTTGATCAGGTCCTTGGTAAGATAGGAAGTCTAAAGTGGAACACTTACCTACTACCCTTTCCAAAGTTGCACATCCAAATGTCAGGTTTGTTGCGTGGTGCTGAGGCAGCGGAACCGGAAGTAACGTATCTTGCAATCGCCATGTTTTTGGTGCCTTATATGGACGTTGCCATTTTAGTGGTTGATTTTTGTATGACGTCCTGGACACTTATTTGCCACCAAATGTGATTATTAAAACCGCTATCTAACCCCACATTGGACTCTTTTGCCTTTTCTACCTCACCTCTGACCTGGTTTGACTTTGGCTCATGACTTAATACTGCTTCTGGGTTTGTCCTGTCTCCTGACGTGTATTTCGTTGTATACGGATTATCTTCCCATGTGATCAGTCCCTTTATCTTCTTTCACACTAATGGTTTTGGTGAGGTGTTCTAGGTAGGTGTAGTCAAGTCCTGGCAGCCGTAGCGTACTCTGGGGCTCACCCATAAAGGAAAAGGGGATGTCATCAGTGAAAAGCCCCATCTGGGCACTGACCTGACACTGCATAGAGGGTCCAGCAGGATTTGACATAACACATGATTCGGTCCCATAGGGTTGAAATACAGGGTTAATTTGGTGATAATGAAAAAAGCAGTGGCTAAACAGTTTTTTAAGCAACCTTTATATGTCATTCTATCAATACTAAATTATTTAAACAGTAAAACAAAGTCAGTCCACAAACCATTTAAAACAAGTTTAGCGATTATGTGTTTCAATGTTGATAAAAAGTGATGTGTTGCACTCACAAGTGTAAAAGGTAATTCTGACCCATCAGCATTGAGTATGGAAAATTCTTTAATATTCCTCGTAAACAGTCTAAAAAACAAAGCTAAAAATGGTGCAATAACTTCAGGTAAAATACAAATTTGCCAGTAGAAACGCACTCACAATTTTGTTCATGCACGAAAGTGCATATGCAGGCGTTTGTACAAAGTCCACCAAAAGGTAAGGTATAATAAAGTCCACTTGGATCCTTCTCGACGCGTTTCGCCCCTTGGGCTTCCTCAGGAGATCAAACGGTGAGTAAATCAGTAATTGGTGAATCGCGACTGCAACCGGGACCCGGAGTTCTGCCCATCAGGGGGGCCCAAGGTGTGCCGAGCCAGGTCCCCTCAGTCTCATAGTCAGACCTATATTTGAGGTCTGATTATAAGACGACCCCGATTAGAAGACGAGGGGTATTTTTCAGAGCATTTGCTCTGAAAAAACCTCGTCTTATAATCGAGCAAATATGGTACATGATCCTCCAGAGTAAGGAAGGAGACAGCATAGTGTTATGGTCAGGTAGATAAGGTGCAAATACGATAAACAGGTCCGGGTTCGTAGGCAGGCAGACAGGAGACGAGGTCAAATAACAGGCAAGAGGTCGGTACACAAGGCAGAAAGCAAAACGATATAACACACCCAAAGCAAATAACGCTTAGAACGGGCAACGACATGGAAAACAAATGGGGTTTAAATAGGAACTCACGTCATAGATAGCGCCGTAACGTGCGTCGCGCCTGCAGAATGTAATTGGGTGCGATGACTAGTACCACCACTAGATGGCGCCTCTCCGCCGTGTTCCAGGCGTGTGCGCGTGGAGGACGCGGCCACGCGCCTGCAGCGTGGGCGGGCGTGCGTGCCGCGAGAAGGCAGACAGCCGGCCTCATTAGTGACGACCGCGGCACCGCGGCGACGCGCAGGGCGGAAATGGAGGTGGAGCTGGCCGACCTCCGGCGACCCGACGAGAGCGGCCGAGGTAAGAGCCGTGGTAGAGCGTGTGACCCGGCGGGCACACGCTTGAGGGACGGGGGTGGATGTGCCGGCGCTCGGCGAGCCGGCGTGAACTGCCGGAGAGGGAGTCACAGCAGAACGCGTGACACATAGCAGTAGAAGCAGTAGGTACGGGACTGAATTTGTACAATATTTGAACAAAAAAAATTATCCCCTAGAGAAAGAAATATGCTAGAGGAGCATACTGCCAGCCAGACACATTCAGTCACTTTGTACATGACTGAATTTCCCTAATATTTGAAAAATAAAAACATGATCCGCAGATTAAGAATGGAGACAGAGGAGCAGTGGTGGGTAAGGCACTGGACCTGTACAGGTAGTGGCAAAAAGACACATCCAGCCACTTGAATTTTCCCTATATCTGAAAAAATAAAAAAAAAGTCCCCCAGAATAAGGAAGGACAATGCAGGGCAGCAGCAGTAGCAGTTTTAAGGCATATGGCCTTGGCAGACACTGGCAGATGATAGATACATGCAGGCTCTTGGTGCTGGACTGAATTTCCTTGGGGATTGAGTATGTTGCCTGTCACAGAGAAACCCTCTCATTTTGGTCAATGATGGGACCTCCCCTGGGTTAGCCCCCATATTAAAAATGTTAACAAAAGATCATTCCATTTGTTAGATCTTTGTTAGATCAGGTTAGGTCAACTGTTCTTTTTGTTAGATCTACTCTAAAATATGTAATATTAACACTTTTTTCAGGGGGGCTAACCCATAGCCTGCCCCCTCTCAACAAAATTTTTAACAAACTGTTATTGATTATGATAGCACTATGTTAGATCGGGTTTGATCAGATATAATTTTTGTTAGATCTAGTCTAAAACAAAAAAAAAACATTCAATCTCACCGGATCTAACAAATACCTGAATTTTTTCCCATTCCCCGCATACAAAATAGGATTTTGAATACCGCCTCCTGCGTGATAGATCTAACGGAAAAAAAACAGTTGATCTTACCAGATTCTAACGAATATTCTTCCAAAATCAAAATAATAAAAAATCTAAATGTCAGTTGAGGGGGGCCAACCTGTAAGCTGAAGAAGAACTTGTGAGTCCAGGGGTATAGGATGTAGGTCTCTTTCCTCTATTATGTTCTGTAATCCGTTCCTGAATCCGTTTGTCCACCCTGAGACAGAGTGCTATGTACTCCTCGAGATCTGCAGGTGTGTCGTGGTAAACGAGGGCGTCTTTGATCTTTTCGTTAAGTCCTTTTCTGTAGGCGGCCTTGAGGGCGCCCTCCTCCCAGTTGGTCTCATGGGCTAGGGTGCGAAACTCCACGGTGTATAGGACCAAGGTTTTACGGCCTTGTTGGAGTTCAAGCAAGGAGGACTCGGCGGTCTCCTTACGACCTGGAGCATCAAAGACGGTACGTATTGATTCCATAAAAGCAGGACAATCCTCTAGGAGATAGGATTCCTGCTCCACCAGAGGCGAAACCCACAGCAATGCATCACCTTTCAGTAGGGATATGATAAATGATACCCTTTTGGATGATGTTTGGAATGCCTGGGGATGGTTACGGAAGTGGAGCATGCATTGGTTGAGGAAACCACGACATTCCTTAGGGTCCCGGAATACTTCTCGGGTAGCGGAAACTTCGCAACAGCCCCCATGCCCTCGTGGGCGGCCTCTCTGTGCTGCGTCGATCCCACCGACGGGAGAGAGGTCAGAGAACGCAGGAGATCCGTCATGGCCAACCTGTATGTATTCCCTTACCCCGCACACATATAGTTACATAGTATATAAGGTTGAAAAAAGACCTATGCCCATCAAGTTCAGCCCTTCTACCTAACCTTCCTACTCTTGATCCAAAACAAGGCAAAAATTGAAGGACTAATCAAAACAATAATCATAGTCCAAGAAAAAGGTTGAAATCCCGACAAACACAATGAGGCGAGGTAGAGAGGGCAAACAGAGGAACATAGTGGTATGAGCATAATCAGCCTCATGGTTTCTAATACTCAGGAATTTCACGCAGTACAATTGCTATTTTTTCCACCAAAATTAATTATTGTTTTGCATTGTCCACAAACTAGTGTTGCTGTTTGCATAAATGCGTAACTGTCTTAAACTATATTCGGTTCTATGCTCCTGATTTTGGATTTTCTGACCTGGCTTGTCTGCTTCTGATTTTTGCTCCACGATTTTGTTACTTACGTATCCATTTGTTGCTCACCTGGACCGGTTTCTGATTCCTTTCTGCCTACGTGATACGGCTCTGTTTCTGCTGTTTGCTTCCTGCTGGGACCAAAATGGTTAACCGCCTCCAGCGCTAGCCAACCGAAGAGTGCGGTCTCGGGCGGTGGGATCATATCACCGTTTTTTTGTACCACCGGGGTACCCTCGGTAGCTGCTCCTCCCTCCCAGTGGTTCCTGATCAAGTCTAAGGGCTCCCGTACCTGCCTCCCATATAATAACTCAAAAGGAGAATACGCAGTATACCATGCCGGTACGCGAACAGGAGGTACGGCAAGTACTTCTCCCAGTCCCGGTGAGGGGTAGCGAACGTCCGAAGCAGTTGCTTTAGTGTTCCATTAAACCTTTCACATAAGTCGTTCGTCTGGGATGGTAAGGGGCGCTATACATGGGCTAAATCCCGCACAACCTCCACAGCTGCTGAGTAATCTCAACGGTAAACGGTAGGGCATTGGCTACGGTCTCCGCATTTATATTGGTCAAGGTCCCACCAGATCTACTACTATTCTGCTGAAGGGCTCATTGTTGATGGGTAGCGGCCGCAACAAGCCTTTTGTCTGGTCACCCCCTCTTTCCCTACTCGCTGGCAGGTGTCGCAGGTGCTACAATACCGTCGGATATCCTTTGTCAGCCCTGGCCAGAAGAAAGACTGGGTGGGTGGGAGGGGGGGCTGGCGCCTTCTCAAATGGCCTGCCAGGGGAATGTCTCGTCCAGTATGCATGATCTCTTGCCGATTTCTGCGGCACGACCAACTGGCGTTTGGGCACACGGGTCCTTCCCTGTCCGTCTGTCAGTCGGTATAACAGTCCCTGGTCCAATTCAATCCTATCTCCCCCCTGTCCGCTGTATCTGCCCCGGCTCCGTCTCTGTAGCCTTGTAAAGTCGGGGAACAGTCCGGGGTAATGTCAGGGTTAATCATACTCACCCAGTCTCGTCCTCGATTGTGTTGTCCGCCTTCCATGCCTGCTGACGAGGTGGTGAGGTGACCCAAATCATTCCCCAGGAGGACTTCTGCGGGTAAGTCCTTCATGACCTTGACTACTACTTCGCAAGCGCTGGCTCCCCAATATACCTCCGCTGTCTTGGGCTCCCTTAGCCTGGGACAACACACTTTCCACGGTTCCCCAGTCACTCGCCGAGACTCAGTGTACGGTAAAACCAAACGAAGACTGATTTATTTTAGACACACAGAGCTGGATATATCCAGCAAAACACACATTAACATAAAACAAGATATTGGAACACAAACCGCCCCCTTAATCTGCCTCCAGAAGACAACAGGGGCAGTAACGGGATTAACAATACAATAGGTGGGGGAAGACTTATTTGATATGATTTATACAACATTAATCTGAAAGAATGGTGGTCACTCCCTGGTGGCTGCCGCATCTCCCTGGATCCCTGTAGCCATTGAAGGTGTGGGGCAGAAGCCAGCAGCGCTCTGCCCTGTTGCTAGCTCTTCAGATGGGTGGGTGCTAGTGGAGACGGCAGTCCCTTCCACTACACCCAGAAAACTTTCTTCCTTTCCCTGGGAAGGAAAGCCAATTGCAAGCCCTCCCGGACCAACATCCTCAGATGTAAAATCAGTTAGATCCACAATCTCTGAATCCGGTTGTGGTGTAAAGTCACAAAGCTCTGGTATCGGATCTGGATTAGCTGCCCAGTATCCCTGTGACTCAGGGGTGGAGATCGCAGTCCCAGCCACCCCGCCCTGACTGGTCCTCAGATGACCAGTCAATAACATCCACAAAATCCCTGGACACTGGGGCATTTTGTTGAATGCGGTCAAACAGTTTTTTATATGCCTTCTCCAGTTCCCACTTCTGTGTAATTAAAAAGTCTAAATCACCTTTAAATCCTAGTGCATCTGGGAGGTCCCACTCCCTGAAATCCCGGATGTCCTCAATCCGCCACTCCGCTGTACTTCCGAAGTCCGGATCCTCCTGAAGACTATCCCATAATAATCCCCGGCCACCGCAGTCATAGCCCTCTGGAGAACATTCTTTCGCAGTTCCCCAATATGCTTGTTCTGTATACCACTGCAGAGCCCTATAGTGATCTTCCAGCTCTACCTCCTGTTGGACCAGCTTGTCCAATTCGGATACCCATTGCTCCTGGGGTTGCTGTCCCAGGAATGGCATCCGTAGTTCCCGCTGGTCTCTAATCTTTTGTTCAGAGCTTAGAAGACACTGACCCCGGCGTATAACAGCCCTCTGCCATACTGACCGTCGAACCACTTGCCTCAGGTTCTGGTATTGTTCTGTAGGCAGGGCAGTGGTGTAGCAGGAGAGGATGACCCGCAGTAGCCCCTGGAATTCTGATACCACATCCATGTCCTCGTCAAGGCGACCGAAGTCTGCCGTCCTGTCGGTCAATCCCGGTAGAAAGTAAGTGTCCCTCAGACTAAGACGAAATCCCGCCGCTTGCCACCAATGTAACGGAGCTGGCTAGTCCGACCGACTACCTCCGCTGTCTTGTGCTCCCTTAGCCTGGGACAACACACTTTCCCCGGTTCCCCAGTCACTTGCCGAGACTCAGTGTAGGGTAAAACCAAACGAAGACTGATTTATTTTAGACACACAGAGCTGGATATATCCAGCAAAACACACATTTACATAAAACAAGATATTGGGACACAAACAACCCCCTTAATCTGCCTCCCAGAGACAACAGGGGCAGTAACGGGATTAACAACACAATAGGTGGGGGAGACTGATTTATACATTAAACTAAAACAATGGCGGTCACTCCCTGGTGGCAGACCCTGGCTGTCTGCTGGAGATAATCCCCTCAGCCAGTGATGAGAAGATACTGCTGGGGGAAGCCACAGAAGTCTCTACAAACCCAGGGCCCATAGTCAATAGGGAGGAGGCTGGCAGTCAGGCTTCTCCAGTGGCCCCAGTGATGGAGGCTTCCGTCACACGTGCCATTAACGAATCTGGCCACTTGTGATGTGGCCGGTCCTGCTGACGTCGGTGGGTCAAACCCGGAGAGTTCCCAGGTGTGCTTATTACCCTATCTCAGTAGGGTCCACATTTGGAAGCTCTAGCTTTTAAATTTATTGCATTCCCATTTATTTATTGTTCAGTAAAAGTTAACCATTCAAGTCGCTGGATGATGCGATACAGCTTGCGAACACTGGAGGCGCTGTTGTGCTGTACATACACACTCTCTCCTATCCTGCACAGCCAGTGACCACTCTTCTCTCTCCTGCTGTCGAGCAAAGATGTCTATCCTCTATATGTCATGGGACACACATGTATGTTGTGATCAGCACATTTTCTTTAACATATGAGAAGGCAATAACCGAGCCCTCGTTACACTGAATGATGATCTTCCTGGGATATGAGTGCATGTCCAGTTCCTTAAAAGGTGAAGAAGTAGACAACCAAATTACATTAATTAGGATACGGGTCAAGGAACACACAGGGGAATAGAATACGAGACACTTTGGTCCCAACCCACATTCTCCATTAACGCTCAGGTTTGGTGGCTTTAAAAGCAATCGTAACCATGATGGTTTTGGCCAACGGAGATGACACGACTACTCAGAAGATGACCCTGAATTAGGAAGTGGTATTTCGGATTTTTTTTTTTCTTTCTGGTCGGCCCATTCATTATCAGGACACGATAATGTCTGTGATAAAAGTTAAAGCAGTACTTTACAATAAGGTTGAAGCATAAGCAGTCATAGTAAATGAGAGATGAAAAGGGCTCCCACTTCTATCATTTTTTCCTACATAAAATTATTTTGTTATTTTGCTATTTTTTTTTTAAAAAAGTCATTTAAAGATACCGAAGTACATTGCTGCAAAGCTTTGAGGCACAGGCCAGAAAGCAGTGTGAAATGCAGGCAGGGGGCTGGGTTGTATAGCGGGAGGCGTTAGTAGCCCAGATAGGGATGAGGTTCTGCCGCTTTACAGATCTCCAGTCAGACCTCCCCTAGAGTATTGGGGCAGTTCTGGAGACCCCCCATCTCCAGAAGGACATCGATATTATTAATGACTGAGAAGAGCTTCTAAAACGGTGAATGGTTTGCAAGACAATTGTAATGATGCGTTGGATAGGCATATGGCTCCTGAATAAAGGGCGGCGTTAGCTCCCGTAGGGACTAAATTGTTTGGAAGTGGTGGGGAAATTAGGCGGGGAGTAGGCATGACCTTGGAGCATATTGAAAATCAGAGAGTTCCCAGGGATATCCAAAGGCACGCAAGTTCCTCAAGATGGGAAAACCTGTCTAAACGGCTGCTTAGGGCTCCCGGTAGTTAAGAGACCTATAAAAGTGCAATTCCTCCAACAGTAACATTAATGTACGTATTTAAAACAAATGTATGATCTCATAGGCCCTCTATTTTCTCACTTTATTGCCGCTGCCGCTGATGGGTTGCCTAGCTGCTGTCAGCACTCAAAATGGAGACGTTGGCTGCCTCTCGAATCCACCCCTGAAAGTAGGTCATGTGAGCACCACTTCCACCTCACAAAGATGGAGGATTGGGGGAAACATGGATATGAATCCTCCTACACAGAGGACGGGGAAAGGAAAGGAAATTTGTTAGCCTGCTTTTGTTACTGGAGGGTCATGAGAACCCTTTTTTTTTGTTATTTAATACTTTTAATACCAAAATATATTTCTTTAATTAACCCCATTGCCAAGTCATAGATTATCTATACTTATGGCGAGCCAAAAAGTAACAAAAGTCACGGCTCCGGCCAATGAATAAAATAATGTAGTTATAATAATAGTAGTTTTCCGAATCATTGTAAAAGTCCTCTTTCTATAGTAAGTTTTCTATAGGAAGGCTCCTCATCTGATGAATGTCACAAAGTGTGAAAATATGTGGATAATAATGAAATAAAAATGTAAATGTAATACTTTTCTTTAGTGGTTTACTGGCTGCGTAAAAATCACAAACCACCAGGTGGCGCTCACGTAAACCCACAAGAGAGATCAGAGATACAAAGCGATCGTACAGACCACAAGAATCTTTCAATAATTAGCGTGTTTCCGGGTCTTTTTTCGTTTCCTTTCAGAGTTTCTAAATGAAAAGACCATCAAAGGCAACACAATTGTGTAGTATGCCAGCTTAATAAATATTGCACTCACACAACTGGTGGCACATCAATCAAATGGGCTAATCGCGTCTTATGCTCCGGGGGTGGCCGTTATCCCGCCATGCCGGGAATTTATCATCGTGTACTGCCAGCTGTTTTATCCCGCGTTTCCACCATATCTTCAGTCAATAAAGGTGAGTGACCCAATTTTCCTATTTGCATAAAATGATATTTAATTATGGGATAAAATCCCACTAAATTAAAAAATGATAACCGGTAATAAAAAGCAATACGTGAAAAAAATCATGAAAAAAAAGTACTGCAGTGATCCAAACTGTGAAAACCACAGCGGAGCCAAGTCCCCAATCTTCATCTTCTGGGGACTCCCCAAAAATGAATTAGACCACCTTTCTTCCCAGTCTGGCAGAAGCTTTGGATAGGCTAGATCTTCTAGGATCTCCCTGATAGGAGATCCACTGAAGTCTTCATTTCCTCCCATACATAAACTCTTTCTTAGGGGGAATGGGGTAGAGGACTGCTTTGGGAGGCGGGCCAAAGAACTTGCGGGCGCGGGCGGTTTTTCAGCTATTGCGGGCTGGAGCGGGCGGTCAGCCACTGTACCTGTGGGTCCCGGGAATCCCGCGCAGTCCCGCAAGGCTGCCTTCTCGCTGCTCCCTCACAGCGTCACTTCTCTTGTTCTGCCCAGACTTCTGCTGGGGCTTCTATGATGGGGGAGAGTGGCACACCAGGGGGCATAGTGGCATATTGGGAGGCACAGTGGGTTATCTGGAGATATATGCATAACTGGGGGCATAGTGTCATATCAATGGTTGGAGTGGCATATCATGGGCACAGTGGCATATAAGTGTCTATCAGGCATAACTGGGGGCACAGTGGCATATCAGGGGTTGGAGTGGCATATCAGGGGGTATGTGGCATATCATGGGCACAATGGCATATAAGGGGCTATAGGGCACTCCAGGGGGGACAGCACAGTGGCATATGTGGAGATATAAGACATAACTGGGGGCACAGTGGCATATTAGGGGTTGGAGTGGCATATAAGCGTCTATAAGGCATAACTGGGGGCACAGAGGTGTATCAGGTGTTGGAGTGGCATATCAGGGGGTACATGGCATATCATGGGCACAGTGGCATATCGGGGGTATAAGGCAAATCTAGGATGCAGAGTGGCATATAGGGGGATATAAGGCATATCTGGGGTAGAAAGTGGCATATAGGGAAATATAAGGCATATCTGGGGGGCAGAGTGGCAAGCCTGGGGTCAGATATGCATAACTGGGGGACAGGTTTGGCAAATAAGAAAAATAAAAACAAGAAATAAATTTTCTCAATTATACTTTTTATTAAATATGAAAACATAGTTTCCTTATCAATTAATATTTACTAGTAAAACTTTTTTTAAGTATCAAAATCTAGTTTGAGCAGGCGAGAGCGGGATTAAAAAAGCAGTCCCGCGCAGAACTCTAGAATGGGGACCATAAGGCAAGCATGCACGCACACCCAACTTTCACCCACACCAATACTGGACAGAGTCTTCACAGACTCAACCTCATTGCAGAAACAATCACCACCTGCCTCCAAGAGCCTTTGTAAGAGGCGGTGAGTTACGACCAGCATGCATCACACCCTTATGTAAAACACAATATGTAGATCATATGCAAATCGGTTATCACCGAAAACCACACCAATGTACACAAGCATGGCCCCTGCACAAGGATGACACGCAAATTCGTGAAGCGCTCCATTATTGGTTCTGATGGCAGGATTGTGTTCGTGTGCGCTGTTATAACTAATTTGCATATGATCTGCATATTGTTTACATATGGTGTGATGCATGCTGGTTGTAGCTCACCACCACCTTATTGAAAAGCTCTTGGAGGCTGGTGGTGATTACCGCCTCAAGGAAGTTAGTGCCTGTTTTGTCTCAATGTCTCAACAATCAACAATCTCTTGTTGCGGGGGGCAAGTTGATGAATTGCTATACTTCTCCTGATGTTCCGAAGAGCTTGTTCTTCTTGGCAGTTGAAGTTTTGTGTTCCTGGTGGCCGTGTGGAAAAGGAAGGATTGACTGGCGGGCGTACCCAGTCGGGGGACAGGGTTTTTTTTATACCATTATTAAATTTCTTCTTTTTTTACATTTATTGTACTTGTTTATTTTTTGAAGGCGCCGCCATCTTGCGAGAGGCAAAAACCCTTGCTTGTGACCACATGATTGTTGTTATTGCTAGTTCTCGACTTCACAACTGGTAATATGTAAACCAATTTGATAAATTATTAACAAAATGTAATTGTTAACATCATCTTTTCCAGACCAACCAGAAGAACGATTGGTGTATTCCCAAGCTTGACGAATTTCTCTCCTATACTAATGATGTAATTGCTATAATGTTTATATTCCTATTGGTTCTTTTTTACTTTCTGACGCTTTTTATATTGGGAATTTTTATTTCATATGAAGATACACCAATTGTAAAAGCCAATAACAGGAACTTGAGCTTCCTTCTCCTGGCCTCCATCATGCTGAGCTTCCTCTGCGTGTTTCTGTTACTCGGTCTTGCTTTTGGAGTCATCTTCTCATTAGCCGTGTCTTCTGTGTTGGCCAAAACCATCATGGTCTGCATCGCTTTCAAAGCCACAAAACCTGACAGCATGCTGAAAAAATGGAACCGTCTGAAACTGTCTAATTATATGGTCTTGTTTTGCTCATCAATCAAAATACTTTGTTTTTGTTGGTTGGTCATTCCCCCCCCCATTCCAGGAGCTGGACATGCGCTCTTATCAGGGAAAGATCATCGTTCAGTGTAATGAGGGTTCGGTTATCGCCTTCTACTGTGTCCTGGGTTATATGGGGCTTCTGGCAGCTGTTAGTTTTATTATGGCTTTTTTAGCCAGGACATTACCGGACAGTTTTAATGAGGCCAAGTACATCACCTTCAGCATGCTGGTGTTCTGCAGCGTTTGGATTGCGATGATCCCGGCCTATCTGAGCACCAAAGGGAAGAACATGGTGGCCGTAGAGATTTTTCCATATTGACATCGGGTGCTGGCCTCTGAGGCTGTATATTTTTACCAAAATGCTATGTCATCTTCTTCAGACCTGAACATAATACGAAGGGTGGACTCGCTTAAAGCTTATAACAGATAACCATCTGTATCAATGCCAATATCTGTATAGAGTATATAAGGAAGGCTTTAAACTGCTTGAGAGTCTCAGTGGTTAGAATGGACGGCAGCGTCACTGATTCAGCCATGAAAAATGAGATCGGGTGCCCAAACGTGGGGTACTTTGATGCCGTGGCGGGCGAAGCGATAAATGGCCATACAGTGCGACGGAATCCCCAATATTTAGGCCTTCCGTGTTTTTTGAACGCTTTGTATAAAAATCCATTGCCGTATATCTTCAGAAAATGAAATAATGAACCGTACCGTGCCGATGGCATTGCTGTTACCTCAAGTGGGAGAAGCCAAATTACCATCTAGAAGGTTGAATGTGAAGGCACCTATGTTTAACCGCGCATGCGTATCTTGGTGTAAACATTGTTTGAATAATTGATTATACTGGGCATACAGTATGTAGAGAATGGCTGTAAATATAAAACTGAGAAAAATGTTGTTTTTAGACATTTTTTTATTTCCATCACACAAAATAATATCTCACATTTCTCAATGTAAATATTGAGAACGAGGGGAATGGCGGCTGAACAGACGCAGTAAACTGATGAAAACTCCTCCGGTCCTGTAGTGTCAAAGAGACCTGGTCCATTAGGGGTTAATGATCTCAGTCCCAATAGATGTCATGTATACGGGCTTCAGTGATCAAGTATGTAGCTGCCCCAGGACGTCCACACATTTCACACGTGAGGCCGCTGTTGGGGTCATCTTCACTACTGGAGTCTGGTTCACCTTCAGAGGAGTCGCTACCTGATGATGATGATGATGACGAAATGGGGACGATGGCGTCCCACGGTGTCCCGTCTGTCATCCCTCTGGTGCTGCAGTTGTCTACTCGTCTTTTCCCATTGGATTTTATGGTACTGAAGAGAAAGAGAACATTGAGATCGTTACGGGAAGGTCAGTGATGGATCTTCAGGTTTATGACTGAGTGAAGTCCTCATACAGGACAACCTCAGACGTTCCTTCAAAGATGTCAGTAAACACCCGGCCCGTTATTCCGGGTCACATTTTATAAAAGACTCACCTTAGTTCAGGGCCGGTCTGTGGAGACTCACTCTCCGGTGGAATGGAGACAATGGTGTCTGGTGGAGCCGAGTCTCTAGTTGGTGCAGCATCCGCTTTCCCACCGATTCCCTGAGATTTCCTGGAGAAATAAAACATTTATATTCTAATGAGATGATCGCTGATGGAGCTGCGGGTCTCCCAGTAACATTGTAACATTCTAGATTGTAAGCTCCTGTGCGCAGGACCCTCTTTACCCTTTACTTTTCTAACTCTAATTGTTATGTGATGCTACTTATAATGTCCTGTCTACGCATTGTACAGCGCTGCGGAATATGATGGCGCTATATAAATCAATAAATAATATCAGCCAATATTCCCAAGTGACTCCCTTCCTTCTAATGCCCCCCAGAGGTGCCGCTGGGACCTGCAGTCATGTGACTCTATTTAACATCAGGTGACCAGGCCTTGAAGGATGCCCCATGTGGGGGGGTGGAGGGGCAGACTGATCTAATGATGGGAAGTTCGGATCATTAAAGTGAATCGGATCATTTCGATTCGTTCACTGAAATTATCCGATTCATGATCCGAATCTTCGGATCACTCAGTGTGACTCACAGGAGGGGCCCCGCCCCTTTCATGATGAATCCTCCCCCCTGCCTCCAGTGATGTCAATGAAGGCAGAGTCGTTCAAAGATTCGGATCTTACAGGGATCCGAATCTTACAGTGAT
>VKOC01001761.1:0-29373 GCA_009364415.1 Spea multiplicata
AGCGTCTACCTCCACATAAAAGGGTTCAGCAACGTTGGGTTGGATGAGAATAGGAGCCGTGGTAAAATACTGTTTCAAGATATCAAACGCCTTCTGAGCGTCAGGTGACCATGCGAAATGAGAGGACTGGCGAGTAAGTCTTGTGATGGGTGCGATGACATGAGAGAAATTTCGAATGAATTTGCGATAGTAATTCGCGAAGCCGATGAAGCGTTGGATCGCTTTTTTATCAGAGGGTATCGGCCATTCCAGTATTGCTGACACTTTCTTAGGATCCATTTGTAGACTCCCCGGCGTGATAATGAACCCCAGGAATTCTACTCGGGAGGATTCGAATTGGTATTTCTCTAGTTTAGCATAGAGATGATGTGAGCGTAGGCGTTTGAGGACCAGTTTAACCTGGTCTCGATGTTCAGACAGAGTTGATGAAAAAATGAGGATGTCATCCAAGTAGACTACCAGAAATATGTCAAGGTAGTCCCGGAACACGTCATTGAGAAAATGTTGAAACGTCGCGGGGGCATTACATAACCCGAACGGCATTACGAGGTACTCAAAGTGTCCATAGCGACTTCGAAAGGCGGTCTTCCACTCGTCTCCCTCCCGTATGCGAACTAGATTGTAAGCCCCCCGGAGATCAATTTTGGTGAAGATGTGTGCATCTTTCAGTCGGTCCAGAAGTTCAGGAATAAGAGGCAACGGATATCTGTTCTTTATAGTGATCTTGTTCAATTCACGATAGTCGATGCAAGGGCGTAAACTGCCATCTTTTTTTTCTACAAAGAAGATTCCTGCCCCGGCGGGGGAGGTAGACGGACGAATAAAACCCTTGGCTAAATTTTCTTGGATATAGTCTTTGAGGTAACGTAGTTCAGGTTCCGATAACGGAAATATTCTGCCAAAGGGAATGGGAGCTCCTGGGAGAAGATCGATAGGACAATCATAAGTCCTTTGGGGAGGAAGAGAGTCGGCTCCTTTCTTATCGAATACGTCACTAAATTCTGAATATTGCTTGGGGAGACGTAGGACCGGAGAAGAGGATGAATCGTCAGGGAGAAGCAGGAGTGATTGGCGATCAGAGAGACAACGAGTGTGACAAAAAAAAGATTGGAAGGAGAGGGTGCCTGTGGCCCAGTTTATTGTAGGATTATGAAGTCTCAGCCAGGATAGTCCGAGAATAATTGGGAACATAGGTGATGGGATCAAGTCAAAGTTCAGATGTTCCATATGATTATTTCCCAGTAGTACCTGGAGTCGTGGTGTTTCTTGGGTGATGGGTCCAGAGGATAGCGGAGTGCCATCTACTACTTGGATATGTATAGGAGCTGCTTTGGTCAATGTTGGTATGTGCAATTGCTTGGCAAAATCTTGATCCATAAAGCAGCTACTGGCACCGGAGTCAATGATGGCAGACACTGTAGTTGAATTACTGGTCCACTGCAAAAACAAAGGAATGGATAGGTGAGGAGACCCATCTTTAGGAAAGGAACTCAAACAAACTGTAGTATGTGTGGGCTTACCCTTAGGAGGGCGTCGAGGACAGGAGTGGATCAGATGCCCGGGTTCACCACAGTATAGGCACAGATTGTTCCTCCTCCGACGGGTTTTCTCAGCTTCGGATAGTGGACCTCGTGCCAATCCGATCTGCATTGGTTCTTCCGGAGGGGGCATGATCGCTGGTAACTGGAGAGGAGGAAGGGTAGGAACCGTAGGAGCAGTACGAGGCACCGGAGGGAGGTAGCGTCTTGGGGCAGGAACAGCTGAGGCTACACGTTCCAGGCGTCTTTCCCGAAATCTGCGGTCAAGCTGGATGGTCAGATATATTAACTCCTCTAATGAATTGGGAATACCCACACGGGCCAGTTCATCCTTTAAGCTCTCGGATAAACCCAGACGGAATTGGTCCAGAAGTGCTGGTTCGTTCCATTTACTTTCAAAAGCCAGGCTCCGGAATTCTGTGACGTATTCTTCCACAGGTCTTTTGCCTTGGCGTAATGCACGTATGGCTGCTTGTGCAGAGGTGGAACGAAACGGGTCATCAAACAAGGTATCCATAGCATGACTAAAATCAGCCCAGGAATTCAGGATGGAGTTATTAGTGTGAAGCAAATGATGGGCCCACAGCTGGGGTTCACCAGAGAGCAAGGAGATCACAGTCCGTACTTTAACATGGTCAGAGGCGTACGTTCTAGGTTGTAGTGAGAACAGGATCTGGCAGGAAGTCATGAATGTGCGATAACGAGTTCTGTCCCCAGAGAAACGTTCAGGTAAAGACACCTTAGGTTCGGGAGCAGAAGCACCGGTTTCTTCCATTACCGGGGGCGGAGCTGTTCCAGAAGTGGATCCCCCGGATGCAGGTAGATTTGTTTGGAGTTCATGAAGTTGACGCTGCATATGTGCGTGGCTAGTTTGGAGGTCTTGAAGAGAACGAGTAAGGGAGGCAATTTGTCCCGTGAGAGCCGAGAGGGCGTCAGCAATTCCTGCGGATTCCATGTTTTAGGCTCAGTTGTTCTGTAAGGATCGTCTTACCAGAAGGAATCCGGGGTGCAGGAAAGGAACACGCTTGCTCAGTACAGGACACGCACAAGGGGCCTGAGGTGGATAACAGGGCCCTTGGCGGTGTGGCTGTAAGCACGGGTGATCAGGACAGCGTCGTTAAGCAGACCAGGGTCAGGATGCCGGAGGTACACAGAGTCGAGTGGATAGCCAAGGTCAGGAAGCCAGAGATACACAATAACCGTTTAGCGGACCGGGGTCAGGATACCGGAGGTACACAGAGTCGTAAGAATAGCCAGGGTCAGGATTCCAGAAAATACACGATAGCCGTTGAGCAGACCAGGGTCAGGATACCAGCAATAGGAACAGGATACACGAAAAATGCCAGGGGGCCCAATAGGTACGGAAGCACCAGTACAACTGAGCACTGGTGGATGGTTTTGAGGAGTTTAAATAGCCCGGGGAGGCGTTCCCCGGCGCCCGTGACGTAACCGCGTCCACCGTCGCCATAGCGACGCAGCGGAATCCAGGCGGCGGTCAGCCGCATAAATATTCATGAAGCGGCCGCGTATGCGAGCGGCTGCTTCATGTAGCAGGGAGCGGTGTCGGCGTATCTGCCGGGAGGACGGAGAGGAGCTTCCCCGCGTCTGAGAGGTAAGTGCCTTACAGTGGGTGATCTCGCGCCACTTCAAGGTTTGTTGACAATCGTCAACGCTGAAGTGTTTATAAAGAGTTTTGTCTGTATGTACATTTTACTGCTTCAATGACCGTATTCAACGTTAGTTAATAATTACGATATTGCATTCGATGATCATCCACCAACAACTAGAAGCTGCTACTTTGCGTTCATGTGATGGAATGGTTTCGATTAGGAAAAGAATTACCGGCGTGGGAACTGTTTGTTCCCAAAGTGATCCATAATAACAAAAAGAATACATTAGTTTTAATCAATATTATTGAAAAGACAGCGTTTTTCTTTTTTTTTCCCCAAATAAAATGTTTATCGTTAATGTTTGCATTAAGCCATCGGAGACGGTGTACTAAACCACCATTGGTGCTGAGTTTGTACGAGTTCACTCAACAACTTTCGGTTCTACTGATGTCAATCAGGGTTTAGGTACGGCTATTTGTTGTGTTGTGATTTTGTTGTGTTGTGATTTTGTTGTGTTGTGAATTTGTTGTGTTGTGGCATAGAGGTAAGTACTGTGAAGATATTTAAGCATACATGGAAGTGGCATAAGACGATCCTGAAAGCCATATCAAGAGCCAAGGAAAATGTTTTGTATATAAGAAAGTAGATTTCTCTTGGAGCTACTAAATATGTGTGTTGATTATGATTTATTCTAAGATAAAGAAGAAAATTAGTATCATACCTTATCCTTTATACATACTGCAGGAAGAGGCAAAGTGTCTGGCCTCCTGGAGCACTTTCAGATCGGGGCAGAGCCTCAGCATGTACCTCGGGGACAACCTCTCACCCGAGAGTGAGTGAGGTCCATGTGGCCGGAATAATGCAGACAGATCAATAGGAAAGGGAAGTTTTTATGCCCTTCTCTTGCTATGCGGATCCATCTGTATTATTCTGGCCTCCCGGAGCACTTCATTACCAAGGCGGAGCCTCAGTGAGCACCACAAGGACAACCACTCCCCCGATGTGCACCATGGGGACAACCTCCAATCAGGAAGCACCGCCTAAATGTGGAAGTGCTCCAGGAGGTCAGAATAATACAGATGGAGAAGCAGAGAAAAAGAAGGACAAGAAGAATGTAGGGAGACACTGAGAGAGCATGACAGATGCGTGACAGAGAGTGAGTGGGGGGAAATGAAATATCCAGAGCGCCACACTTATTTTTCTTTTTTTTTTTTTTTTTTTTTTCGTTTAGGGAAACTCCTCGTTTTCAGAAATACATATGAATTAACAAAAATTGGCAAACCTCATTAAAAATTCAAATTTGCCCCGATCTAAATGCAGAAGTCTACTCTATAAAGCAACCGATAAATGTTGGTTCTATCGAGAAGTAAGTTCAGCGCAATCACATAGCTCCAGATTGCATAGAAAAGGAGGGAGGCCGTATCCTAAAGAACAGATATGTCAAATTATTTAGAGAATTGGAAAATTGGCAGAAAGCAGGTAATTGATTAGCGCCTTCGTGATCCATGTACCATAGGGTGAACAATTAATGCTTTGCCTGATCTCCTCTCTCTTTCTCTCCTACCATACTATTTTCCGTTCGCGATAATGAGTAGTTCTCTAGACTAATTGACATATCTGTTAAATTCTGGGCAAACCAACCCTGTGAAATTAAAAGCTTTCCATTTGGATGCCGGCTTTAGGGCCAGTTTGTGCGTGCTGACGCGCCATTAGCGCGCGCTGGCATCTCGTGGGATATTTAGCAATCACCTAACGACCGAAACACTTGCAGGTGCTCTTTACAAACCTATCTTTGGCTGCAATTACCTATTAAAAATAACCGCGGTTAATTACGTTGATTTCGTAGCAAGATGGCAGAAATTTCCCGTCGGCAGCTTTGCTAGACGGAGCCATACACTGGAGACCAGGTATATAGCACAGAAACAATTAACTGTTAATTAGAGTCATATCCTTTTAATA
Organism: Spea multiplicata; assembly: GCA_009364415.1. Lineage (NCBI taxonomy): Eukaryota > Metazoa > Chordata > Amphibia > Anura > Pelobatidae > Spea > Spea multiplicata. Next base: position 5,108 of record VKOC01001761.1, read on the forward strand.
GATCTATTTATATTAGCGTAAATGAGGGGGAAACCTTTTATTCTATAGATGTGTGACATTTACAATGTTTTCAGTACACAAAATTACATTATTGCCACACCGTGGAATATTTAGATTTTTTTTTTAATTTCATTTCTAGGAATTGTGATCCTTTGCAACCCAAATAACTTTCAAATGAAACTGTAACCCATTTTAATGAATATGATTTGAGATAAATCTTAATTTTTGAATTAAAACATGTATTTCATTGCGTTATCCTTTTTTTTTTAACAATATAATCAGAATAGGTATATAACCCCCCTAGAGCACCGCGAATTGGAAACCTTTAGAAATGCATATAAAATTATACATACAAGCATTTTTTTTTAATTAAATGGTAATTTGCATCACTGCATTCAAAATGATTAAAGAAACAATAACGTAAGATTTAGCAATTTTCTATAAATTGTTTTTTAATTACTTTTTTTATGGGGTATTGCTTACCTTTTTTGGGGTTTTTGCTGTGATTTCTGGGTCAGAGAAATATGACCCATGTGATATTAAAAATCAGTGAAATCCTAAAAATATATATTATAATTATTACAAAAAATAAAATAATAAAATAAACTTTTTTTACTGCAAAAAGTCCTAAACCTTGTTTGCCTTGCGTTTTTAGATACATTTAAGAAAGAATGCAGTCAAAATGAAGGAAATTTAAGATCAATGGAAGAAAAGGAGAATAAAAAGGTAGAAAAATGTTTTTCAAATATAAGCTGAAAAACAAAAATAATATTTTTGAATGCAGGCATTTCTTTATCAGCTAAAATATGTTATATATGTAATAAATTATATGTTATAAGAAATCTGCAACTGCTTTTAAAAATGTATTTCCCAACTTTTAAAAAGTTTATTTCCAAACTTTTAAAACACTTTAAACCAATATGGCTTTATTTCTACTGCTCCAAAACTTTATAATAATAATAATATAACCTTGCGTTGGTCCCAATTTATTTTTATATCTAAAAGCATTTAGAATTGATAGATATATTTAGCTTTCAAAGCAAAGCATGGGAAAAAAAATCAAGATCTACGTTCCTGAAGATATATTATTTAAATGTTATCACAGTGCTTGCTTACTTTTGGTTAGGTTATAAAAACATATTTTTAAAGGTTTACAATCTTCTTGAACAAATAAATATATATATATACTTTTGTACAAAAAAAACCCAAAAACATTTAAAATATACAACACTGTATGATATAATATGGACCAAAATGAGGCGAGAAAATCCCGTAGGAGAAATGGTCAGTAAAAGAGGGCAGCTTCCCAAAATATGACATCAGCGTCAATAATTACATCGCAGAGTGCAAGTATCTACCAGTTGACAAAAATATGAGTTTGTAGTAGTTGGACAAAACTTCACCTTAGAAATTCCCTAAAGCATTAACGCATTAACACTCGTATATACTTGCATCTAGGAGATGAATGAATGAATGAATGAATGAGAAGGGTATGGATTGAGGAAGGCATAGTTAGGGCTAATATGCCCGTGAGATTTTGGTAAGTAATACTATTACTTTAAGTGATATTAGTATAATGCATGTCTCCTAAGTAAACCCAGTTGGAATGGAACAGTTCTAGTTCTCAGACACTCTTGTGCTGTCTCATATAGCTGCCATGTTGTCCCTTCTGATCTCTCTTGACCCTAGGGGAGATGTATAATAAATAAAGCTTTTGCAGATCCAACGTGGCCACCTCATGACACTCTCATGATGAAGGCCACAAGGTCGCTCTTCAGGTACTGTGATTGGGTCGACCATACCCAACAACTGGACACCCCCCAATCATGAGTCATGATATGGAAACCTGGAATGTTGAGATGTATGGTAAGTAAAAAATGAAAACTATGATGGGCCTGCCTTTGCACCAAGAAAAGTTGGGGATCCCCTAACACCTGGGTATTAACTAAATGACCATTGGGTTTTGACAATAAGGGACACACAAACATAAAACCTTTTCTCATTGATGTCTAAGAGGATTAATGTATTAACCAACAGAGCAAACTGTGGGCTGAAATATTTAATTATCAGTGCGCTACCATAGAGTGTCTTCTCAATGGGGTTCCTCTACTGTTCTCAGCTAAGAACCTTGTATTATCTCATTATTCCACTACTATTATAATATTTATTTCACAGGACACCCGTAGATTCTGTAGGACCAGATTTGTGCAATATTTTATATATATATATATATATATATATAAATCGAAAGTATGTCAACTACATTCCGAAAGTGCGTAACTGATAGAGGAAGTCGGACCAGATCATTATATGACATCATAATTAAATCACTGGATGAGGATGACACAAGCGATTCGAAGAGCTGCGTTACTGTTAAACTCCCTTGTATGGAGAGTGTGCCCAGACCTCTGTATTAAAAATCAGTTTTCGTTGGTTTGCTAACCATTTGCATGCCAGGACATTTTTCTAGACCCTGGAGACCAAGCTTATAAACAGCTTCCATTTTACCTTCTTTGAGCGTTAAGTACAGTGCTGTATACACTAATGTAGGTCAACATTTAAAAATTGTTTTTATTTCATTTTGTTCCTATAAACCCCCTTTATATGTGCTGTGCATCCACGACCCCCGTCTCAGCGTGCCTCTGGAGGACTTGTCTAGTGGATCGGGGTTCAGATAACCGAGCGAGAACTCATACAAAAGGCTAACACACAGCTGCCTGAACTCATTATCTTATGTTAGTGCTAGAATCGTTTTTATATTAAAAAAAACCCTAAATTTGCGATAACTAATTGTTAATGTAAAATGAATTGTTAATGTGATAGTAGTAATAAAAAACTAAGTTACATATTTAAAATGTACCGATTAATTTAAACGGTAAATAAATTTAAGCTCCTTTACCATTATATCTGTATAAGTAAAGGGTCAGTTTTAAAAAATTGTCTAGTTTAAATCTTTTATTATGTACTGGTCTCCTATTGGAATGCTGCTGTATAAAAAAAAAAAAAAAAAAAAAAATTATAAAAAAAAATTAAAATAAAAAAATGCGAAATAAATGCAACATAATTAGAAATTAGCTCATTGCGGGCTTTAAACCCTTTTATGGTAAATGTTAATGAATCCCCAGCATTCATCAACCCCCGCAGAATACCTTAAGCTAATTACCCTCTAATATATATTCCTACCTTAGTATAAATAACAATACTCCTATTCGCTGCCGGCGCTCTCTACCTTCCGTGGAAACCCCATTTGTATTTGCATCCGTAATTTGTTCTAAACCTTTAAACATGAATACGTTGCGTTCTCTCATTAAAGGCGACTGTCTTTGAAAAGAGTCAGCGCTCTTACTTTTAATTCACGCTGTTCCGTCTACCAGCTATTACCTAATGGATTGACTCAAAGGTCAATGAGTGGAGACCAAGGAAAGTTAATCATAAGCAAATTAATTATCCTGATCAATCTTTTGCATTTTTTAAATGTCACTCTTTACCCTTTGGAGCCAAACCGCAATCCATTTAATAATTGTTATTCATTTGTATTAATTCTTTGGCCAATCACATTGACAGCTGGAAAATGCAGGCATTACAGCGAACAGAAATAGATTTAATAATATCAATTTTGTAAATGAAATGCACGACGCTTGAAATATTTGTTTAGATAGGAATCGTGAGTCAGTTGGCAAGATCTTTGTACATCCAGGGCTTCGGGCAATAATTACAGACAGGTAGCTTAGGGATTTATTTAACTCTTGGCATGTTCTTGGCGCTTGCTTCATGTACGAATACTTCCGAAAGGTGTTCTTTTACAGCCGTGTCGTCTATTTAAAGGGAAATTCCCATGGAAAAAATTTGTTTTTCCTCCTTGATCATAACCCCCAGCCCTGTATACAGTAATAACCCCCCCAGCACTATATACATAAAACCCCCAGCGCTGTAATACAGTATATAACCCCAGCGTATAATATCAGTAACTAAAACCCCCAGCGCTGTATATATAAAAAACCCCCAGGGCGAACGTAATATAACCCCCCCAGCGCGTAACAGGAAATATAACCCCCAGCGTATACAGTATATACCCCCCGCTAATACACGTAATATAACCCCCAGCGCTGTATACAGTAATATAACCTCCCCGCTATATACATAATAACCCCCAGCGCGTAATAACATTAAAAACCCCAGCACTGTATACATAATATACCCCAGTATTTCGAACACTGATACAGTAAAACCCCACTGTAATACAAGTAATATAACCCCCAGCATGTCAACAGTATAATCCCACGCTTAGTACAGTAAATATAACCCCCGCGCTATATACAGTAATATAACCCCCCAGCGCGATACAGTAATATAACCCCACACTGTATAGCAGTAAATAACCCCAGCGCTGATACGTAATATAACCACAGCGCGTATACAGTAAATATAACCCCCACGTGTAACAGTAATATAACCCCAGCAACAACATAAATCCCCCAGCACTGTAACAGTAATATAGACCCCCAAGCGCGTAAAGACAGTAATATAACCCCATCGTAACAGTAAATACCTCCCTCAAGGCGCTGTATACAGTAATATAACCCCCCAGCGCTGTATACAGTAATATAACCCCCAGCGCTGTATACAGTAATGTCGGTCGGCATTGAGAAAAACGAATCTGTAGAATCCCCAAAAGGGATTTGCGGGGGGTAACACTACGGAAATGTAAAGGGATCACTCAGCTATCATATGAAGTGCTTTGTGGGATTGTGGACTTTCCATCATGACTATAGTTTTAAGGAAACCATATCAGCCACCTCCGAGCTAAGTTTATAGGGATAGACAATATACTCAATACCAAGGGGGGTGAAAAGAATAGTTTTGGAGAAATTGTCAGCTTTCTGTGTATTTTTTCCCAGCTTCTGCCCATCTCTTATTTCCCGGTGGTGATTTATCCCTCGTTTACTCATCATATCAAATGTCGAGCAAGAAATGATCGCAAGAGGGCAACCAACTAGTTAAACAAAGTCATAAACATTAAAATAATTACCTTTTCAAAGATAATAAAATTCATTTTCAAGCCAGAACGGAAGGTGTTGTGCGACTTAACAGCTTCTAAAAAAAAAGTACTAAAAAGTCTAAAATCCTCACCAAATTACCAGAACCACGAGAAAAGTCACGGAGGGCAGCCCTTAATCTTTTGGAGTTCAGTCATTCAATCCAGGGGAAGGAAAAAAGATACCGTGCAGATCTTTATAATCAGAGGAAGGGAATAATTCATTCGATTCCAGTCGAGTCGTTGTCTGGAATATAGAACATCAGACTTAGAAGATCACTCCCTAGTATAGATCACACACCCTGAGCTTTTCCAAATGTAATAATCGCATTTACCAAATCCATACATTATCAATGATTATGAGACGTATTTACGTATTTTACTGCTGAGAGATTACAAAGAACACTTATATAGAAACATAGACTGCAGATAAGAACCATTCTCCCCATCTAGTCGCCCGTTTCTCCCACTGTAAAGACTCCGACCTTAATCAGCCGTTGGTCTCGTCTTAGATTCAGGAGCCACATGCCTATCCCATGCATGTTTAACTTCCCTCTCTGCTGGGAGGCTGCTCCACTTATCTATCACCCCCTCAGTAAAGTAAAACTTCCAATCTATCCAAGCCTCTGTCCCTCTGGCGATAGATTACGTCCTCGTGTTTTTGGCAAGAACATTTAATTAGTTAAGTGACAAAAAGCAGGCACTGATAGGCTGTTGACATAAAATCTATAAAGCAGGTTTCTTAAAAGTAACATTTTTATGACTTAAACTTGAGAGGAACAAGAAAAAAAAGCCTGCTATGGTTTATATGCCTCATAAATAATAATGTCTATTAATGTTTTGCCTTAGTGGAACAACACCTTTAACATTGTCCGGAGTGCTGAATCCGGAGAGCGTATCCTTATTATCCTTTATCTGCAGGTCTTCACCAAATAGCAGACCCTTTTTGCCAATACCCGTGTCATATACATTTTATGCCCCCGTTGAGGGACAGATACTTCATGATCAGTAGCCTAAAATGATACATTTCAATGGTTTCGAGGAGCTTATCACTACTGTTGCCAACTTCTAGAGAGCCAGGGTGGTAAATCTGTCCAGTCGATTATAGTTGAATCTGTTTTTTCATAGGATACCAAAGTATCAATGGCAACTTTCAGCTTGAGGGGCAATCCTAGCAAAACTTCCCAGTAATCGGGTGGGTGGCAACATCAGGTCCACGTGGTCTTCCTCAGTAGTCAGCTCAGGGTAACAGCAGGTTTTTGGTTCCATCGAGGGTCCATGAGGTCTTCAAGGTTGCCTGGTTTATTACAGCTTCTTTGAATGGCATCTTCTGGTGGTGACTAAAGACTGGTGGTGACTTGTGGCTACAGTTTATCATTACAGGCCCCCCCAGGTGTCATGATGGTGGGCCATTGATCTTTGATCTCCCCAACCAGCACATTTACACTATGGAGGCTATGCCGACTCAGCACAGCATCCATAGACTGCGTTAGACATGGAATGCCAGGAGAAGACGTCATAATCGTAATTCAGAGAAGACGCGGACCACTAAGGGGGTGGCTTGGTTGAGGCTGCGGCACCGTAGAAAGTAAATGCATCTCTGCATATATTATATGTATTTACTGTATTTATAAACTAGTAAACTACATCCCAACAATGTACATCCAAAGTTGCCGTACTGAGAGTCCCTTAACATATTAAGAAACAATATAACAAGCAGAGAAACCCACACGCTGCAATGCATATTCCCCATCCTCTGGTTCAGCATCTATCGAGTCAAATACTTATTATAACTCGGATAATGCTGGAGCAGACGCGAGCCTTGCATGCAAGGTCAGGATCAGATCAGACGCGCTATAATGAATCATCACGAGCACTTAAGCCAAACACAATGAAACCCAAAGCTTACGCCGCAGCCGTTTCATGACAAGGCAACAGTTACATTAAGGTTGCATTGTGCGATGTCAGGATAAAGTGATTAGGAGCTGGCTGTCGGTAGTTGCTCACCTCGCTACCAATCCTCGCAGTAATCAGTGGCAGATAAAAGAGATATTATGCGGACGCAGCATACCGGGATCAACTCAGCTCATAACTCCAACTGGCAGAGGCTCTGTTGCTCGGAGTGAAGGCACAGACTTTGGCGTAAATATTCATTACCACTAAATGGTATATATACTACCAGCTTTGGGGGATTTGCTGGTAAAAATAAAATGATGTCTAGAGCTATCTCCTATTACAAGGGTTCATTTTCAAAACATAAGACATAGATGGGGTGAGGTAGCCAATATCTTTATCCAACATGGCGTGACTGGTTGGCCAAGCTATATAAAGCCAAGTTGGACTCGACACCTGAAAACAAAAGGTCTTCACAAGTGTCCATCGAGATGCAAGATTTGAGGATCAAAGCATGGAAGCCAGTCTGACGAGCCAGGTCAACCCATGTGTTTGGTTGGAGTCCACTGCAGTCCGCCCTGCGTGCTAAGAGGTTTTGTGGCACAGGCCAAAAGGTGGATTGTTAACTACGTAGATTGCATCAACCACATTCTCTTTCACCATGAGTATTTGCGAAAATACTTCATATAACACCCGGGCAGGCACTTTGAATATCGAACCACTGAAGCTAAAGTGGCCAAATTTACGTCATGTCATGTGACATCAGCTTCATGCTACATGTAATTTAACAGGCAGGGTTTCTTTTTTTAATATAGGTAAAATATTTTGCCACATTTTACATAACTGCAGGATACAGGGACGCCGATGAAGACCTCTTCCCCATTTATTAAACCCGCTCAAATTTTTATATTTGTTTTGGAACAACTATAGCTTTTTTTAAAAAAAAAAATAAAATAAAAAAAATCTGAATTAATACATTTTTTAAAAAACAATTGCCATGGCACCATTTAGTAGCGTTGACGTACCAGGCACCTCATTAGTCCTATATGGACACCTTTTTAAGATATATCTGATACATCGTTTGTCACGAAGAGGTTAATCAATACTATACTGACTGAGCTGGCAGGTTAAGGGGTAATTAACATGCAGAATATCATATATCTATTCCATGCATGCTTTTATGTTTAAATTATATATTAAATACACTTAATATAAAGCACTGGAAATTCATGTTGGATTCATTAGGGAGCCGTGCATTTATTTCAAGCTTTGTAAATGTAATAATGGAACAATTTTTTTTTAATCTGGATGAAAAAGAAGGAAGTTTTTGGTGAAAATCCTATACACAGAAAATCTATATATTTTTCAGGGCTAGTTAAACTATTCATCGATACCTAGTTTAGGGTAAACAGTGCATCCTATCACGATATATCGGTAAAAAATTAAAATTACATTTAAAAAAAAACATTATTTGCAAATAAATTCCAAAGCAAATAGCAAAAGTAAGATATTTTTTCTCAAAACTACCCTATGTAAAAATGTAGATATACGTGTAGATCGGACTACACAGTACACAATATAGCCCAGGGTAGGCAGGGGTTAAATTCCATCATGTGTTGGACCACTAACCCTTTTGAGCCAGCTTTATGCCTCGTACATAGCTGGTTCTCAAAGTGTTAAATCGATCCCCTGGAATAAGATCCACGGGTGGAACTAGTTTTGGCCTAGAATAAGCGTGCTTGGTTTTTTCGGGACTACTATTCCCATTATCCTAAGCCAGCAGCAGAACGCTGTTATAGTAAAGACAACAAAAAAGAAAAAAGAAAGTCCGTTCTTTGCATCCGAGGTAAGCAGACAGATAAATCAGGACGGAGGACATTATCGAAAATCCACATTGAAATTTATGAAGCGTCTTTATAGTTTTAGAATGTGCTGGTAGTTTGGGTTCGGAAGGCAGAATATTCCGCCAGGTGGGATGCACGCTTTGCTGCCTTTTTTTCCGAGGCTCTCTCCAAGTGTATCAGTAAAGCACATAAGCAGCGTGAATTATTTTGAGCGTGTCCTCAAGTACTTCCCGTACAAATGGCTGTAATCCGTCTGCGGCGCGCTCCCGTGTAAATAATAACTTACGAGCTACTGACGGGGGGGGGGGGTCTGTAGCATGATTCCTTGTGAGCGGAATTATGTGTATTTTTAAAAGCTGTCAATAAGTTTGTTGTAATTAAGCAAAATTTTTAGCTTTACCTTTAGGATGGAAGTTAAGAGAACAGCCTCCCAGCAGAAGTGGTAGAGGGTAATACAGCGAGGGAATGTAAACATGCATGGGATAGACATACGGCTCCTGAAAGACAAGACCAACGACTGATAAAGTTTTGAGTCTTTACAGCAGGAAAATTGGGCGACGATATGGGGAGAATGGGTCTGACGCCCACCTAAATCTATGGTTCATTCTTCCATTATAACTGATTTGCTAAATGTTTTCATTTTTTTCTGTTCATTTAATTATTTCTTTAACATGCTCATCACATTAAAAATGAATAATGTACACCTGATCACTTTATAAATTCAACTCTCCGATATCCCCATAGATTACGAAGACCCAACACCATTTAGTTTCTACCTAGAGGAACAGGCCCTGCTTAATGCATTGGTGTATTGTGGCCTAGGCTGACTAGGCAGGCAGCTTGAGGGTGATGGTAGCGCATAACTGGGGACAGGTCGCCATATTGGTCAATTAGGCTCCGCTGTAAGCCACAGGCCGGTTGGGGAGATCAAAGATCTCCCTTGTCACTGGCCCATATACACTGTGGAGCGCTACGCCTAGCCAGAAGACCCTCGGTGGTGAAATTACTCCGCGCCACATGACCTTAAAATGCGGCACACAAAGATGACATCATAATGCTCAGCATAGAGGATGGCTGCCCCAGGGGTAAGTCGAAGAGGGCCAGATGGGGCATTGCCCTGGGTCAGGCCTAGGCAATATCCAGCCAAGCTATGTCACTGGGTTAATGTTAAATGAAATCGGTGACATGACTTCTAATCAATCTCTCTACATAAATTATGTATCTTATAGGGCCAATTCATCCCTTGCAAGAGAAGCTCACTGGGGTTCGTCCTTAACAATAAGGAATGATATGAAGGGACTGGAGTGTGCAAGCAATTATAAGGAGAGACTCAAGGTATGGAGGTGAGGTGTCTGGTGTAGTGACAGTTGATGGTTCAAACAGTGAAGTGTGATACAATGAGTTGGTTTTAGTGTAAATGTGTTTAAGAGTGAGTGCGTATGGTAATGTGCGTGTAAGAATGAGTGTGTATGAATAAGTGTGTGTTAGAGTGAGCATATAGATGCGTGGATGTAAGTGTGTGTGCTAGTGTGTATGTTACTTGGTGTGGGGGCATTTAACCTGTACCCGGGGCCAGAAGGTACCAGCCCTCCCCTGCTGGCAAACTTATACAACCCATGATTGGGCAGTGAGGGATAAGGAATGTTAAAAAAACATTAGTCCAAATGTTTATCTGGTGCCAGAACTAATATTAATATTAATTATCAGGTGACTTAACAAAGGTTATTGTAGGAAAATATTAATACAAATATGTTTTCACATTCTTAAATCTTAAAATGTATTGGTTTTCTAAAAGTAAGTTTAGCATGAAAACTATATTTTAAAAAAATATATATTTAATATTAAAAAGTCTTCTTTCGTCTTCCTTTTTTATTTTTTATTTCAGTCCCCTGGGCTTTCTGTTCTGACTGTGATTATCAGGATTTCATATGACATTTTAGCTCTTTGCCAAACATTGGAGAATTTCCAGTTCTTTTTTTCTTCTTCTTTTTTTTTATGTATTTTTGCAGAAGCCTGGCATACGCTGCTGTGTCAGGACGACAGTGATCTCTCAGGAAAGAGGAGGAACAGACACTTGTTTGTGCCTGAGTAAAAATAGATGAGATTATGCATAGAAAAAGTGACACATTTACATAGACAGACATCCAGCCGAATATTTTTGCACTCCAGCCAGCCATCTCTGATGGGCCCTATCTGTGATGACAGCCTATCATGTCATACTTATTAAAATACACCTCACAAAATATCATCGTGCAGAAAATACAGGGGAGAAAAAATGTGGTAGAATATAAAGGGACAATGTCGTCAAGAAGCATGCGTTGGTCTGCACACTAATGAAAACCTTGGAACTCACTGGTCTTTACTGGATTATTTAATAGGGATTGTAACAGGAAAGACATTTTTGTTTGCATGACTGCAGCGTGATGAGGGTTAAAAAAAGATTAATCTGTGCCAATCACCCCCTTCTACCCCCACACCCTGTGCCGTATAGTGAGCGTTAAGAAAATAAGCATTGTGGTGGTGTATATATACGTCCGTGCAACAGTGGCCACCATTGGTTGGAGGATGCATTGCATGCTTCATTGGCTTGAATAGACCCCATTAAAACTAGGACCGGTACAGGTTGGTTTGGTAGGTTAGGTTTGGTATCCCACACAGCCAGTGGCCATTTTTAAATTAGTGATTTTTGTTGTCCACCCTCATGGCGACGGGTGCTTGGATCCAAAGGGTTTATTAACTAACCTCCCTCGTCCCAGTGACAGGGGTATAGATACCACAAATGGCATTTCATTTATTTGTAATGCCCCATCCCACCAGGCATTGGATAGGAGGTTAGGGAGACATAAGTGGGGACTATAGCCCCTTGGTTGATTTAATTACCCCTGTCCACCATGCATTGGGTGGGAGAAGAGGCATGCAGTATTATGAAGAAAAGGAGTAGCCTCAAAAGCTTACAAATCTAATGCAATTCTGATAGCCGGTGAATGCATCATCTTTACCGAATTTGCTCATTTTCCTTAGAAAGGTAACACGGTACATTTCTATACATTTTAGAAATTTCGGACTTGATTTTTCGCTTGATTAATCATCACTTGAAGATTTCAAATTAGTCTCCCTTCAAAACTCCATCATCTTAAGAACAGACCACTCATCATTGCCAATCTGGCCCTGGAGAGGACAATCATTTCATTGAGACCTTTGGCTTTTATCTCCAACTCAACTTAAAGCTTGACTCATTACAATTTCAAGTGTAAGAAGAGATCTCTGTTATCCAAACAGACAAGTTAAAGACAATATTTCTGAAATAGCCATAGTCCCTTTGTTCACATGGGCACCACCGCCCAAAATAGCATATTTTCCAAATGTCAGACTGGTGGTCATCTTCTATAAGCTAAGCTTGCCGATGGCCATGGTGCATCAGTAGAGTTGGAGATCCACATAGAAAGCCACATTTGTTATACATCTTTCCTGAATAATTCCGGAAGTATAATTGTACCTTGATTCTGAATATACTTACCCTTAATAGTCTAATAATATCAGTAACATTAAGAATTCCGTAAGAATTTTATGTAAATAAGTTTGCAGGAAATCAGCCATCCAAGTACTCGTTTGCACTAAAAAGTAAGGAATATGCAAACAACAAGATTTATGTGAATCAACAGCTCTAAGGAAATGGTGCTATTTAAAAGTATAGATGGAAATGAAATAACCGACATCATTAAGAACAATTAGCTGCACAATTATTTTTCCTCTGTGCACAGTACTCTGAAAAGGCAGCGGTTAGCAAACAGTAATCACATCCAGGAATAAAATAGCATGGCACATAATGAGAAATGACAGAAAGCGGTTATTGGCGCAGATGAAGCTCTGTTGGAAGGAATGAATTGACATTACATAATGACTACTTTGGAATGTTGGAATATCTAAACCAGGAAAGCAGTAAGACTACGGTACATGCTTCGTGGCAGCTGCAGTCAAGATGACATCAACATGACATCATACATTTTAGATGTCAGCATGTCCAGGGAAATATGAATGTGCCCCAGGCTGTCACTCCAAATTAAAATTATAATCTTTGTTAAAGGAAATAAGGGCGATGGGAGATGACTACTGGTCAAAAGGTCTCCACGTCCTACACAAGTTCTATATTGTCCCAGCAAGGACTATAGCATACCTTCCAAAAGTCCATTTTTCTCACAATTTTTGATGCTCTAATAGATAGTTGCCCACCTGTCTTGCTTTTATGGGCATCCAGGATCATGGCCCAGTTGGGGAGAACCCCATGACCTTGTAACCTTATCAATGGAGGTCTGTGGTGCTGCAACGCTGAAGCTCCTGTTACGTTTCTGATGTTCCTGACCTCTCCACTTCCAGGGCCAGCCCAGCCCATGTCTGTTTCCAGGCTTTCCTGATTTCCTGATTCGGACACCTGACATTTTGTGGTTATGCTATAGAATGCAGACCTGCCTCTGCCATCTGCTTGTTCCACTCCAATTCTTCTTTTGAACTGATCCATCCTTCGGCAGCCAAATCCTACCCATTCATGTTCTATTATGTAACCCTTTGTGGACCAGAGTCTAGTGCACCTTCTTGATATTCAAAATGTGAAAAAAGTTGCAGGTGGAAACCCAATCACCGATGTTGTCTGATATGTTAATGAACCTTATGTGCTAATAATTCAAACGACTCAGTATTCTTTTTTTCCCCTAGCTTTTTATTTTTAAGTGTTTATTTTAATCAGGTGGATGTGCTGTTTTTAAGTCATGTGACTTAATAATAAGTATTTCTGGTAGTAAGGTATTTTGAAGAATAATATGCTTAATTTTATCAGGGCATTTAGCTCTGTAGAACCCCGCGATACCCTCATACCCACCAAACATTCCAAGAGACATCAGGCGAGGAAATACAGACACTAAGATTTAGGGTAGAAAGAGGGATTAGTCTTCTTAAGCTTTTCGTAATGGAAGACATACCAGGTACGTCATTAGAAAACGTCCCTTGAGGACCAATTTGAGTTTTCTAAAAAAATGAGAAATAATTTCACGAAATATTAAAAATAACGACCTGTCTCTGCCCAAAGACCAATTAAACGATATAACAAGCTCATTTTGGAGGACAGGTGAGTCAGTCCATTCACAACTTAGGAGAACATTATTCACATATCTTACAAACTAGCCTCGGATTTTCATTCAACCCAACGGTATCATTAATTCAGGGCGTGAAAAAGATACTCAAAACTAGATCTCTAAAACGTAAAGTGGCGCGTCTCATGCATAAATATTTGTCAAGTTCTTCCACAGAACAACCCACCGCCATTAACCTCCTTTATGCATAAAGGCTGGTTGTTCCCTATACATATTATTATGTCACAAGTGGGATTTTATGCATTGAACCGATCGTATTCTGGTAGTAACTATAAGTCACAGTCAAAGCACACCTAAGTAAAAAATATATTTTTTAGTGTCAGCAAATTCTCGGCTTCCCTCTAAGCTAGTCATGCCGTGCAGATATTTGCGGTAATTAATGCAATTTTACTAACAGCAAGAGAATATCGAGCTTCTCCTAAAACAAGGGTATTTGGCTAATTGTTTCTACGGGCACAAGCCGAGGGGAAGAGCCCAAAACTGGACAAACCAACGTACCTTCAGGAAGGGATAGTTATAGTCCGTTGAGAGATGTAGAGCCTAAATGACCTCTCTCTCTAATAAGTAATGATTATAAATGAGCTATAAATACACAGTTCTCACACTACCCCCAAATATAAAAAAAAATAATGCAAACCCCAAAGAGTTAAGATAATTAACAGAAAATATTCTCCAGATATAACAAATATGGTAATTAAGCTGCAAGTCTCTGGGCTGTAGTGATCTAAAATACACAAGGAATAGACAGCATTAAAATGACTCGGTCACAATATACGGTAAATAAAAATAGATTTTATTCAATATATGTATAATATATATATATAATATATATAATACATACATTAATAGCATAATGTACGGTGGAAGCATAAAAAGGAAGTAGATACAATACATAAAATGCTACTAAAACGTATTCTTATTGCATAAGCACCAATACAAGTCTATTTAAAGTGCTTTATATATTGTAAAACGCAGCAAAATATGAACATAAAAATAACAATACATACTATACTATAAAAAACACAATAAATAAACTAAAGATGAAAAATGGATTACTAACTAAAACTATTGCTACGCTTAAAAAATATTTTTTTATCTGTTACTGATTTCCGACATGTTACTTCTCATGTACGAAAATACGACCTTGAAACACTAAATATATGAAATGATGCGTTTACTTCCAAACGCTGCCATTGGGGATCCAGAAATATGACACATTCCAGAATATCCATCATTTCTATTATATTTACAAGAAAAAAAAACACAAAGCAGGTTAGAGGCAGGGGGTTAACTCTTGACGGCTCACCAGGTGGGTGACCTTAAGCTAGAGCCCCCTTAACATGAAAACGAATGGTTAATCAATATTAACACCAATGAATTGAGAATTGCAGTAGCTGCATTTATTATGTATTTTTTTTTTATAATTATAATTATTATTTTTTAATTTTTAGAAAATTGCTGCTGATGTCGGTTATTTTTGTACTGCCTAGGAGGTAGGTTTTGTTAAGGAGGAATGTATTTACGTAGATTGTTTTTTATGGTTAAAACGTTATATAACTTGATAAAACGAAATATTTTCCCCGTCCTTCTTGCTGAATAATTTGACAGGGAGGCGATCGTAAGATGCAGCAGAGAACGATCAACGCTGTATTTCCCAAGAGGGTCTAAGTCTAAGAATACCAAGAAATCACAATTCCTTGTATAGAGGCGATGCGCCTGATACTGTTCGGCTGAACCTGGGAGTATATTCGTTGTTTAAAGATAATGCCAATTAGGCTGGGACTGGCCATCTGGTGACCCTAGCAAATGCCTGGTGGGTTGGTGGCCATTGGCCCGGGTCAGTTCGACCATCAATGTGTAGCCACGGACTGGTTTGCCCAAGAGCAAAGCTTGCACTCCATGTATCCTGCAAGTGGCCGCATGTACGTTATTTAATGCCCACTGGCCTTAAAGTGCCAAGGCCAATTTAAATGGCCAGTCCAACCAAGCTGCGGCCCCGTATTATTCTTTCTTCTGTATTGAAATCAACTCGAATTGAACAGCCCCTGGCATGGATAGGCTTGTAATGAGCCAATGGGGCCACTTGGCTTTACTTGCCATCCCAGGGCAGAAGGTGCCAGCCCTCCCCTGATACAAAACCTTCCTCTAGTAATCCCATTGCAGGAAGGGATGAGACATAGTAAATGTTTTCGGTAAGAACGCAAAATGATGCAATCTGACAGTAAATCACCATAATTGTTGCGATGAGCTGTTAAAGGGTTGATATCTCTCACGTATGTAATTACATGTCTTGGAAATGTGTATATTCTTCCCACTCAATCTGTCACTGTGCGGCATACGCTTACTGTCCATACGAAGCAATTTATTATGTATGGACATGTTGTAATACTCAAGTGCCTTTTAAATGTGTTTACATACAAGCCATCAATCAGTGGATGTTATCGCTGGCTGGCTACCCAAGGGCTCATTATCCTGCATGTATTATCTATATGCATGAGAATGGAGATAATCAGCAGTTTGACCTTTATTTCTCTACCCATCGTTTATGTGTATTTAGAAGTTTTCTTCGTCTTATAGCATGTCTGGATCGTGACATAAGCATATATTTTAATTATGGTGTCTTTCTGCCGCATTAGACCCATTCGGACCCGTCTTCCTGCCGTAAAGACTCGAACCTCAATCAGACGTTGGTCTCGTCTTAGATTCAGGAGCCGTATGTCTATCCCATGCGTGTTTAAATACTCTCACTGGTGTTTTCGCATCCCAACGTCTTATTTCGATGGGTGGTCTAAATGTAGCGGTCAGAGCCCGAAACCCAGTGCCTAGATCAGGAGGAATGAGCGAGAGATAATTCGTGTTTATACTACAGTAATCCCCGTGATTCTCTTTTGATCTACATATGTATGTAAATATATCAGGCTTTCACGCAGCCCAGCATAAGCTTGTGATCCATACGGAGAAATACATTATGGATGGAAGGGCTTTAATCCTCCAGTGTCTTTTTAATGTGTTAGCGTATGAACCATCAATCAATGACTTTTAGCGCTTTTTGAACACCCAAGGGTTTAGCAGCATCAGACTATTAAGGGATGTTTGCTTGTGTTCATCACATCTAAAATACCCAGTGGTTTGACATTTAAAAAAAAAATCACAAAACACTCCACAGAGGCAGATGTGCAATATACCCCCCTCATTCCATTATGCACCAAGACAATGATTCATTCATTCATTCATTCATTACGGAATCGCGAGTATTCACAAACACCTATATACCTATTGTTTCCTTAATTGTTTACGAAAATACTTGCAAGTCTTCTTTTTTTTTTATTATTAAAGTAAATTTTTTTGCGTCAGGCGAATTTGGATTAAACTCTATTTGATCGCGGTTCTTATTATAAAACAAAAAATCTCATTATTCAAAAACAAATCAAAAACCGAGCCTTAGAATGAAATATTCAGAAACTGGAAACATTGTAATGATAATGAAATATATAGTGTGCAACCTGGTACAAGAAAAAAAATGTACGCGCATTGTGTAAACACTGACACAGGAACATAGCTCGTATGGAGTATTCATCGTAACCCTTTCATAGCCAGAGAGGTAGGCGATACACTGCTTGGTATTTTTGTTCTCCTCTCTGGTATTCTAACAGATTGAAAGACAAAATCAGGCTGCCATCACTGTTATGTTTCCACAACCGTATCATTTCTTTACCTGTTTTATAGATTATAGGCATAGAAACATATAATTTGACTTTAGATAAGACCCTGTCTAGTATGACCTTGATCAGTCATTGGTCTCGTCTTAGATTCAGGAGCCGTATGCCTATCCCATGCATGTGTAATACCCTCACTGTATTACCCTCTACCACTTCTGCTGGGAGGTTTTTCCTTTTATCTGCCACCCTCTCAGTAAAGTAAACCTGCCTTACAGTACATCTATGCCTACAACCCTATAGTTTTAGACTAGGACGGCCATTTAAGTCAAACAGAGTTATTCAACACTACCAATGGCAGCAACAGCGGGAGATTTCTTCATAATCCATGTGTTATTTTCCCAAGCTCTGACAGCGATATAGCTGGATAAGAAGGCGCTGACTTCCACCATGCCGTCTAGCTCATGAAAAAATAAAATGTATAAAGTAGAGCCAAGCTGGATCAAACCGTTCTCCTCATCAGGTTTTGGGGCATCGACATTCAAGCCGAGCTCGGGATTTTGTTTGGCCAAGAATCTACTCAGACCTCACAACCACTAAGGTACCTCCACCTCTAGACCCCAACGGTCTTCTCGATTTACGTCTCATTTATTTTAATCTCCTTGTTCATCAGTTTGCCATTAAATCCAAGGGGATCTCTGAGGCTTTGAAAGCTGAGGTGACTTTACGTCTTACTGGTCCACCATTGGGTATCACAGTCTTCTTTTGGCCACCTTCTCTGGCACGGAGACAATTTTTTGTGTTCACTTAAACGGTTAAAACAGTAGTGAATACATCGTAGAATACTTTGTGTATGGTACCTGAGTGAATTCTCTATTCACCCAGCTGCTTAAAGCACTAACACGTTAACCCCGGTCAGATCCTTGTTGACTTTGACAGAGACTCGACTTTACAGCCGGGCTCAGGGGAAAATCACTTGAAATGAATTCGACAGCTTGTTCTTCCAAAATGCGGCTGTTTTTCGGCAGCTTTCCATGAGATTTCCAAGAAATCTTTTTAAATAAATAAATAAATAACTGAGGGGATGTTCTGGGGTAATAAACTAACGATCATTATCTTTAGAGTGTGCTCCAGACAACAAGCAGATTAGCTCCATAAAACCAGAAAAATGTCATTCTTAATGGTATTTTGTATTAATTTTGGTGCCCCCCCCCACACACACGCCCTGTGTGGTGGTGTGGGAGGAATTTTAATATTAACCTGTTAGGGCATTAAGCTCACCTAGACCCTAAAGGGTTAAATATAATAAAATTAATCGGGGGTATGGAGCATGATACACAACATACATCCCATCCTGTGCCCGATGGCAGTGAATTCTGAAATAGATGCTGGTGTGCAGAAGTATGTTGATATACACCTGTGCACTAGTGCCCCAAAGTGGATGGAGGATGTATTGCATCCTATTTTGACTATAAAGGAAGTAATAGACTTCCATTATAGTCAATGAAGTATGTAATGAATTCAATTTGGGGGCAGGTAGATCACAGTGAGAAATGTTTGTTCTTTCTAGAAAATGTAATAAAAATAATGACCAATAGTAAATTAAATAAATACCAAAAGGCCTTCTAGGATGTCATCGTGGAATCATTAGGGGTTCCCTCAAGTTCCAACAGAGAACCTTGGAGTTTACAGAAACGCCAGGAACATCTGTCATCATGTTCTACGGCTCCCTGGTACCAGGCCAATAGAAACAGTTCTAAAATCTCTCTAATTGCTATTATTCCAAAAGTATTTTTTTAAAAAAAAGTTTAACGGCACATTGTGAACATTTCAAGATTTCTCTAGTGTAAAAAAAGGATGTTATCTCCAAGAACCTCTCCTGAAATATATAGTGCCCCAGGAAGAAAGCCCCATTGTCGCCTTCCTCGCTCCATGTCAATTCTAGGCATACATCTCTTGGAGGTGCCCACATTGCGGTGGCTTTCGTGACACCCCTTTCGGGTCGCAGACCGACTTCTGCACATTAGGGCATTTTCTGGGGTGACTTCCAGCACCACCTGGTCTTAGGGGGTGACCAAGACAAAAAAAAAATCCAACCTGACTCTTTTTTTCCTACTCCTCTCCATAACCAAAAGTAAGTTCTTAAAGAAAAAAAGAAAAAGAAAGAAAAAGATTACATTCAAAAATATGTACTTCATATATGTTAATACGGCTATGATAACAGTAATTTACAGACAGCGAGTGGAACACAATTGCGCAGAAAAAGACCATTGTCGTATCAGATAAAATCGAATGCAGTTGTGTAACGTAGGAGTTTTTCTCCCGGAAAATAGTATTATCTTAAGCCTAAACCAAAGTACTTCAGAAGTAAAGAAAATAGCTGTGGGTGGAAGGCTAATGGAAAAATCTTGCAAAATTTTCATGTAAATGCAATCCGAGTCACTTGGTCTATAGGACAACAATATTCCGTGGTTTATTGGATGGGATTTATATTACGAGTCTTGTGTTACCGTTATGATAATGTTCAGCTCCTTGTATAAAAGTATTAGAATAACAGACAATGATCACTTCTGTGGTTGGAATTCGTGAAATCGGACGCTTCTGAACTCCATGCCGATCAGACGTGGGGGTAATGAACGCTTTTTTTCAGGGTTTCGGAGATTTTCTCGGCTTACGGCCATCTTCGCTTTAATAAACCGCTAATAAAAATTCAAGCTGCGCACATTGCCTACCATAATTTGTTCCATAAACACTCAGATTTTTTTTTTTCTTGCATTATTGGTTTTCTGAGCTCTGTTTCGAGAACTTTGCCTTTTGATATAAAAAACCACATAGAATAAAAACAAGGTTACGCAGTTACACGATCGGAATATATGGACATGAGAGGTTGTGAGCTTTGTGATCAGGACCCTCTTTTCCTTTTGTCACGTTCGTTCATGTCCTTTTTCATTTTGTTTTCTACTCTCTTTTGAGTCGCATGGCAAGAAACAATTCATTTAATTTAGGAGCAGGAATCTCGCACAATTTAGACTTAACTCAAACTGCCATATGTACTACTGGCAAATCGCATTTACACTTGCATTAAATAACACTTAATTCACTTCAGCTTGACTACAACAGTTGAGTTGATGGCAGCCGGAAGAAACAGCAAGCAGTAGTGTTGCTTGCAAGTTGAGTTGTAACTCAGGTCTTCACCTCACCCCACACCATGCACCAGGAGCCTTGTTAACCCTTCATTTATTTGTCTTTCGTTTTGATTTTAACTGCCGAGTTGCAGTCGAGGAACGTGCATGTTGTCATTCATCTCGCATGACCTCAACTGCAACTTGCAAAAATTTCAAGGTCTTCATCTCTGAGGCGCCTGAGAGCCATTGTTGTCCAACTGGTATCCTCCTGAGCCAAATGGGGCATTCAAGGCAACTCCATCTATGCTGCCTAATATTAAAATGGTTTAAGAACACCTTGGCACCCACACACTGGCATTCTTCAATGGTTGTCTGTGGACAGGCACTGGAATTACATGCTTTGCCTCCCCTGCCCCTGGAGGGATCCCTTTTTCATTTTCTGATTTTCTGGGAAGGGTTCAGTTATTCTAGGGTTGCGATGAGTAGAGGGCTGGTAGAATAAAAAAGTCAGTAGGATCCACAGGAAAAACAATCAGGATCAGAGAAGTCTGGCAAGCCAAGGGTCAAAGATCAGCAAACATTAATCCAAACTTCAAACGAGAATAGCTGGACCACACTCATCGTTTCCCTGCCGGTGGGATCATGGAGCCGGCCGCGTATGGGTGAATGCTCATAGGGAGCTTCGCGGTGGCTGGCAGCAATCTGCCTGCCGGGAGCAGACCCCGGCGACAGGACAGTCAGTAGTTATACTTCTATGTATGGCAATAGGAGAACCCATTTCGACTACTTATTTCAGGATTTCCATGCGTGTTCCTCCCTTCTTTGCTGCCTCTGACCTTCGTTGGAAGATGCTAAGCTCTCAAAAGGGGGATGTCCAGAATGGTTCAGGACCATTAAATACGCCTCTCATTCCATTAAACACCACTCCGCGTGGAGTGTCACGGCCTATTCAGTTTGTGCCTTATCTTTCGAAACACCCCTAGTAGTAATTGTGTCTAGAGCAGAATACAATAATAGATATTATTTGTCTTCAATCAATGTGAATTCTGCAAACAATGGTTACAGTAACAAAAAAAATTATTATTGTGGATTTTTTTCCTCCATTGCTTATCTTTAAAACAAAATATTACCCTACCACCGCTTCCAGCATAAATCATTGACCTTAGGTTATTTCACAATGGTCACAGTTTTATCAAATATTTATCCAAGCCTTCAAATATTAAATATTAATTCAAGAGGTCAGGTTTCTTCCTCGGGGCTGCTCCATATTCCTTCTGACAATGGTTAATATGCAGAGTCTCACACTGTCAGGAAGAGGACAATTTTGCAAGCGGCCCACGATCTCTTCAGTTGTGGCGCTAATATGTACGGCAAAGGATTCCAGGTTACTGCATCAAAGTTTTTTTTTATGTGCAGAGTGTAAATATAATTATCTGGATAACAGACATGGAGAATTGATAAGATTTAAAGTGTTGGACATTTAACTACAGAAGAATCAAGGTTGAGGAGCATTGCCATGTCTTGGAACATCTCAAGAAGCTTCCCTGGAGGTCTCACCTCCTTCTGCTTTGTAAGGAAGCTAGAAGGATGCAGGAGGAATATAATCTAGACCCGACGTTGGGGTGCGTTGGATTACTCCGGAGTGACTCTGTGATCTCTCCCACAGGAGATGAGACGACCACGTCTCTGGCCCCATATATATTTGCCCCCCCGGTCAACTGCAGCGCCGGCGAGTGTTCAAGGATGACATATGCAGGAGTTGCTCCCATTGACGTCAGTGGTGCAAAATGTCAGTAGATGATGCCCTGTATCTTTAACAGTGGCGACTCTAGAAACAATATATAGGGGGGGCACACAAGATACCACAGTCAAACTGGGGGGGCATTCATAATTTCCAAAAGTAATGTGCTATGGAATTATACTTTTGTTATTGGGCTAAAATAATACTTGGTCATTCAACACGGGAAGCCTGAAGCCACAACTGAGTGCGACTAATCCTTGAAATAAATATTATAACAGAATAAATAACTTTTCCACTAAATGATTTCAGGGCCTTGAACGTTTTGTCGTTTTGAACGTTTTGTCCCCTGAAGTCACTACAACTTCAGGAGGGCACACATTCCAACACAGGCTCTGTCACACCGACACCCAGACACACACACATCAGGACAGGCTCTGCCACACCGACAACCAAACACACACACACCAGGACAGGCTCTGTCACACAGACACCAGCACACCAGGACAGGCTCTGTCACACAGACACACACACACACCAGGACAGGCCCTGACACACTGACACCCAAACACACACCCTAGGACAGGCTCTGCCACACTGACAACTGAACACACACACCAGGACAGGCTCTGCCACACCAACACCTATACACACACCAGGACAGGCTCTGCCACACCAACACCTATACACACACCAGGACATGTAGATGTCACAGACATCTACATCAGGATTTTCACACTGCATTGTCGTTTATATCCCCCTTAGTGTTTTTGCCCCTTGTGTATTGATGCCCCTGCTGCCCATATATATTAATATTAGCCCCAGTTGCTGATCGCAGGTATAGATCAACACATTAACACACAAACCAAGCTTTACATGTATAGATCAACTGATATTCACTTGTGATCTCAGCACTGAAGGTATATATATCAAATAAACAGAATCAGACATACAAATCCTGTATTCGCAGGTATACAATAATAGTAATATATAAAACGTAGCATTGCAGGTATAGATCAAAAAAATACATGGAAACAGCATTGCAGGTATTAATCAGCTGAATAAGACATATTAACCCTGTATTTGCAGGTACACATAAATAATGTATGGAAATATATAGATACGGCTCTACAGAATAACGCAAAAACCAGCTTTGCAGGTATAGATCAATTGGAATTCATATAAAAACACGTCATTAAAAGGTATATTTAAAAACCCCTAAATTACAGGCATAGATCACAGGTTGCGTCCACACTGCCCACACAGCAATCACACCAGTAAATGCTGGTACCTAGGCATGATGGGACTGTGATTGCTGTTAGCAATCACACTCGTATCATGCCAGGTCAGCCAGTACATGCTGGTACAGGGTGGCTGAAAGTGATGTGCAGACCCCATACTGCTGGCAGCATCAATACACAAGGGGGGCTGCTAGCTAGGTTTCAACATGTACTGGCTGACTTGGCATGATAGGAGTGTGATTGCTAAAAGCAATCAAAGTCCCATCATGCCTAGGTTCCAGCACTTACACATCCATCCAGTAAGTGCTGGAACCTAGGCATGATGGGAGTTTGATTGCTGTTAGCAATCACACTCCTATCATGCCAAGTCAGCCACTACATGCTGGTACAGACCCCATACTGCTGGGGGCAGCTAGCTAGGTTTCAGCTTGTACTGGCTGACTTGGCATGATAGGAGTGTGATTGCTAACAGCAATCACAGCACGCAGAGTCCCATCATGCCTAGGTTCCAGCATTTACTGGATGGATGTGTAAGTGCTGTAACCTAGGCATGATGGGACTGTGATTGCTGTTAGAAATCACACTCCTAT
>VKOC01001762.1:0-14768 GCA_009364415.1 Spea multiplicata
AAATTAGTGTTTTATTCCACATGACTCCACCCCCCCCCTTACACGAAGTGGTTTGTTCCAAAGAGACTTTCTGCAATGGGAAGAAGTAAGGGCTTCTTTTGACATTGCGCATGCTTCACAGAAATACTGGTAGCTTGTTAAAACATTATAAAGTTGACGATACTTGCATAGGAGAAGAAACCCTGTTTACACTTAATAAAAGACAATTAACCCCTTAAGGACCAGACTGTTTTATTTTTTGTTACTCTTTGTGACCAAGGATGTTTTGGGACTATCTGGGGGCATAGTGGCATATAGTGGATAGAAGGCATATCTGGAGAGGGTAGTGTGGCATATCTGGGAGGCAATGTGGCAAACCTGGACTTAGATGTGGTGTGAAAGTAAAACATCTGTAAATATGTTTCCATTATGCCAAAACTTGGAATCTGCAAGTTGGGGTTATTTTTTCTTTACTGTCCTGTGTGTGTATATGGTTTAAAAGCAGTATTACCGCCCCTTGTAATTAACATTTGGTTATTTTTCAGTTACTGTCTAGGACCTGTTTGTAGATAAAATCCCTGGAACATAAGTGAACACTGACTTGACTTTCGCTATTTTCTGGGTTACGCCCAGACATTTGTTGAATACATTTTGACAGCATGCGTCTGCAGAGTGCCGTATACCGCAGTCAGAGAGTCCCGTTTGGGGATTTACCTCTTGCAGTCTCGCCGATCGATCCAGTAGTTTTGACTGCTCACTATGGAGAAACATCCATGCCAAGTTGCTCAGTGTAGCAGGTTTAGCCATTTCTCCCATTTTTTTCCTACAGCAGTCCTTGCCTGTGTCCACCCTACTGGCACACCGTAGACATACAGTGGGCTCTGCTGTAACTTGCATGTGATTTTAGAACCGTGCCCAATATCTTCAGTTTCTTGGTCCATGTTGTATCTGGGATATTGTTCTTGTATATATGTGTTTGTTTGGCTTTATGCACATTTTTTTTAACCTATCTTATTGTTGTGTGTCCAGACACATGAATCTTCTAAACTCTTTACCTGTCTGCCTGGATCAAAAGGCAGTGCTTCCATGGATGATACTGAAACACGGAAGCTAGTGGAGGAATGTAAGAGACTTCAGTCTGAAATAATAAAGCTGTCAGATGAAAATCAAGTCCTGAAAGTAAGTCTGTTAGTTTTTTTGCTGTAAGATCTGTTTACTATTGGTTCCTCTGGAAAAGTATTTGTTTTCACAATCCCAAGTGCTAGATGCGCATGCACAGTCTCCTTACTATACATATCCAAGAATCGTAGTAAATAAAGCTAATTCTGCTTGGGAATACGGGACAAAGTTCATTTAAGAGAGCTCTGTACTAAAAAGTATGCTGTAAATTTGTCATCTGCAGAGCCATGAAAGTGATAAAGTTGCTTAAGCTCCTGCAAATGTAGCTTTTGGTACAGTTTTGTGATGTCATTATATAGATTAGAAAGTAAAATATTAGGAACGGTGTTGTGCTTATTGATTGTCGTATACATAATCTGCTGCCGATTTCATGGGAGTCTCTTGTTTTGTAGGATGAAAGCATTAAGATAAGGAAGGTCGTTACAGAGAAGTCGTCTAAAGCAATGCTGAGAGATCAAGGCAACCCTATCCCATCACTTGTTGTTGTCATTGCTGCAATCTTCATCGGTTTCTTTTTAGGGAAGTTCATCTTGTAAATTAAGGCATGAAGTGCTCTCACTTTTCCTGTCTTTTTTTTTTTTTTTTTTTTTTGTTCTCCTGACCAGAAAGTTGTTTACCTACCATATCATTGGTAGCAGCGGCTCACTGGGGCCATGTTGTGTACGGCATCGTACGGGCGCTCTGCCGTTAACAATCTCACTATTAGGAAAGCAGAATAAAGAAAAACTCTTTGGCTATGGGACGAAATTGTATAATAATGCATCCACAACAGATATGTCTGTCGCACATCCAGTCCTTTGTGGGAGAAAACGTAATCATTTCTGTGGTTTTAATAAGTTGAAAAATGTTTTGTAAATGTTTTAATCCTTTTAAATTGTCTGCTGCTGTTACCTTTATTGCAATATGATTTATTAGATTGCTGATCTCATTCAGGTATGAAACTGGTGTCTTGGGATGGTCTCTCCACTGTAAATTCTGTCCTATTTACAGCATAAACGGCTGTTTAGATTCTCCCTGCAAGGCCTAATCTATTTTTTTTTTATCATTATTATTTTATTTTTTTTGCCATTCAGTGCATACAGCGGAGCCTTGTGAATATCCTTTCTGTATTTCAGACCCATTCTTCCTTACCCACTTCTCAAAATAGTTTGTTTTTGACCCATAACTCGTACAAATAGCTGCTCTAATGACTTGTGGAGACAAGTGGTCCCCCTACTTAGTCCACTTTTCCCATTTGTCATGGTCCCGTGGCTTCTCTCGAAATGAATCTGATTGGCGTTTTGTACATTGCTGAAATTAAAGTAACCAGTTGAACCACCAAACGCAAGCAGAACTTTATTGTTGAAAGCAGGTTTGCCAAGTTTGCTCTTTCAGTTTTAATGAAAGGCGATCCATGGAGCAATGTATTTCCGCAGCGAGTAAGTCTTGCTGGGTCTGAAGAATCTGTGCTTCATAATCCAACACACTACAAATCTCTAAGCAGATGTCTAGTATGTTTGTTCTCATGTGCTGCATATAGCCAGTGGTTGGTAGCATCTAACTAGTATACGTTGCAATCTGTTGTGCCTTCTTCTAACTCCACGTTCCCTGCACATTATCTGCATGGTATTAATTTGCACCTCGGTATCTTATTGACAAATTATATAGATCTTTGAATCAAATGTGTGTTCTGTAGAATAGAGAACTGGGCTGCAAGGGGTTACGTTTACAGAAGATACACTCGTTGATCTGGCAATTTCATCCGGCTATTGAAGTTTAAACGTCTAATTAAGCTATACTAGTGCAGATATCGCTTTTACTGCTATGTAAATGTGAATATTGTTAGACCAGCCTGTCTCTAATTTCTCAGTTGGATACATGTGTTCCAAAGCAGTTTCACTTTTTTTTTTGTATTGACAATTATTACACCAAAGGACCATATATATATATATACATTAGTAGAGCTTCGTCTAGGACAGTGTTTGGTGGAAATAGCTCTAAAAACTTATAGTTGTATGTTATGCCAAGTTAATAAAAAATTAAAGTGATCTTGGTCTGTCTGAAAAACTTTTAGTATTAGTTTGCAGTTACAAATGATCACACGCCATTTTTTTTTAAGTGATATATTGACAACCTCTTGCTGGCCAAGCATCAAGTTGTGTGATGTCTCATTTGGACCTGTTTGAGCTTCAAAAAAAGGGGTAACATTATATATAATTATAAAATCTTAAATATACCACGTGTTTAATTTCATGAATAAGAAAAAAAATACTTGCTGATGTCTTAATCTGCGTAGGTGCATACATACATATATAACATGCATGCGCGCGCGCGCGCGCACACACTAAATATATGTAACGTGAAAGCTTCTCTGAAGTCGGTGTCCACCTCAACTGCCGACGGTTCATGTGTTAAAACTTGCTTTGCTAGCCGCCGTTGATATGTGAACATGTTGCGTAATACAGCTGGCTTTCCAAAGATGTTGAGTTTGATAGGAAAATAATTAAAATATTTATACCTTTTTGGAAAACACATGCTTACAGCGGCAAGCAAAATTGTGTAAGGGCCCAGATTATGATACAATTTGGTGAACGATAGTAAATAGAATGCCATAAAGGGGGCTTGCACGTTGTAACAGGTCAGTCATGTCTGTCTTAAGAGAATTAAGTATGTTTTTACTTAATTTCCATTCCATGTTAAACTATTTTTGCTGGGCATTTCTTGGATGCAAACAGTTGATTATCATCTTATAAATGTTTTGCCCATGGTTGGGGTTTTCTAGACTTGAAAGCCTTTTCTGTTGGCTAGCATGGTCATGGTGGTCTTCCAGGGAGCAACAAATCATTTTTTTTGTAGTGGTTGGGCTTCTGGGGAACTGTTACATTGCTACACCTTCTCCCAGTTTGTAATTTAACTCTGAAAACTGTATGTTGGCAACCTTATTCTAGACATGTCTTCACAGTATACTATAATACACATGTTATAGTTCAGTCTTTGCTGACAACTTGTCGGATGTAAATGTTAATTCTGTTGTCAAACATTGGCCTATGTTCTCCCATTAGCACAAATATTTATACTTTTTTTGGGGGGGGCTTAACTTTTGCTCTAAGCAATTTTATCTATTTGTTTTAAGCACGTGAATTATAGGTCTTTTTTTGCACTTAAAATGTGGAACAGTTATATGTACATTTTTTTAGTTTGTTTGCAAGCCTCTTTAGGGTTTATTCACTAAGAACAGGTGCTGTATGAGCCAGAATGCCATTTATTATAAATTTTTAAATGCAGTCAGATGAAACTCCCTTAATCCACAGTTATTGGTGAATAAACCCTCGCAGTAAACAGTCCATGGAACAGACCATTAGATAAGATCACTTGGAATACAAGTTTTTGGCCGGCGCCATAGGTGTTTCACGTCTTGTCGTTTGCTTAAAATATAGAGCCATGTCAGTTTTGCGCATCGGTAAGAAGGTCGGAGCCAAGACTTGTTTTTAGGATACTCAAGCTGCCTCGTTTGCAAGAGATTCAAGGTAACTTCTATCGGTAATTCATGCTGAACGGTTTCTGAACACATTGGAGGCAACGATCTGGTACCAACATAAATAAAATTGTCTAAACTCTTTTTGGGGAATAATTTGTGTTTCTGTAACCCAACCAGTGCTGGATTAGTAAATACACAAGTATGATCTACAAACTGAAATAAACATCACGTAATCAAATGCCTTGACTAACTGAATGAAGGGAAACCTTTTTCAGTTTGAAAGAACTTATTTTTAACGTGGATAAGCAGCTGCCGGATGGAAATTGTGTAATGTTTATGTATGTATTACAATTTCTTAAATGGGTAATTTCAATGAAGTGTGTACTTGGGTATTCAATTTCCATGTAATAGACACACTTGAGTGTTTTTTTTCTTTGTGGCATCTGCTCTACAT
The DNA here is from genome assembly GCA_009364415.1 of Spea multiplicata. Lineage (NCBI taxonomy): Eukaryota > Metazoa > Chordata > Amphibia > Anura > Pelobatidae > Spea > Spea multiplicata. Next base: position 5,070 of record VKOC01001762.1, read on the forward strand.
GGTAATTTCATTCTAGCAAATAAGGAGACCGTTATACCTGATTTCTGCTGCTTCCTGCTCACTTCTCGTTATTTGTTTTAGCCACTTTTAGAGGGAAAATCTTCCACAAGATGGTACATAGGAAAGCTTATCTGTATTTAAACCCCAAGATCCCTGGAGGGGTCCTTGCTGAAGCTTAGTGCTAAAATGTGGCAGGTATCATAAACCAGTGTCTTTCATGAGGTGCTGTAATATTTGAACTGTCCCTTGATTCCTAGTGATCCTCTTTAATGTTGTATATAAAATGTAATGCTCAAACTATTTTGCTATCAGCAGTGTCCTTGAAAGAGAATCAATGGTACTAAATTATGAAATATGGATTAAACTGTCTTTGTTCCTTCAATGGCTAGAGCTTTTTTTTCTGTGTACTTTTTATATACTTATGACTACCATAAAAGTTCATTAACAAACATTCCCCAAAACACATTGTCCCAGTGAAAAAGGGTCAGAAAAAAAATTTTCTTCCAACTTTTTTTCTTCACGTAGTCTTGCTGTCACCCCTTCTGTTTATCTTTATTTTCATATTGTCTTCTGTTCTCTAGGTAGATTAAAGTAATAGTAAGGAATACCCATGCTGATCTCCATAGCATTTTTTTGTGCTTGCTCTTCTTGGGCAGCAGCAATATAGCAGAACAAATGCTCACTAGCCTTTATGTAGAATAATTTAAATGTGTTTTCATGGTGTGGCGTAAACCGTTCCAAAGGTGCCATAGGCAGATCATGACCATGGAAAGCCGTATAAAAACCCTGGCAAATGGCGGTGGCGCAGCGTTTAGCTCTTCAGCAGATGTGGCCTGTGGGGTTCACGTTGTGCTCCTCGTGCTGTTTCATCATTGTAGGGGAATGTAGCCGTAACAGCCAGCATGCCAAGGGTTGGATGTAACTTCTCTATAATGGGTACCCTGGTTGTTTAAGTGGCTAAAGGTTAGCTAAAGTGGCTAGCATGAGTGGCTGAGCATTCTAACAAAGTTGACAGGTGAGTTCAAGATCAAGCACAAAACCAACTGTGCTTTTAAAACCTTGAGGGGTGGGTTAAGGTGTGAGGGCCGTAGGCAGCTGCTCCTTTTGTCCTGAACTTGAGGTTTCCCTGTTACACCTAACAGCTAGTTCTGCATGTGCACCACTGAAACACCTTCGAATATGTTGTATGGTGAAAAGATGCCTTCTTCTGCAAATTGTAATGGCCAAAACAAAAACATTTGGAGGAATTTTACATAACTTTTGTCCAAACTACATTCCAACAGTGCACTTTAACTGGGAGCTTGGTTCATTCTAGTAACTGGTTAAAGAATCTGCGTGTGAATAGTTTACTGACATAGAAAGTGTGAAGAATTTGATACAGTGTCTGAAATGACTGAAGGATGAAGTAACTGGCACTGTAAGAGTACACATCTGGCATATTAAATCACACGTAGTATTGCGCTTGAGAAGCTAAACAGTATGGAGAGTAATAACGCCAAAGAAAAAGAGAACTGTTGCCATGGTACTTGCAGCACGCACACCTGAGATAAGGCTCTGCTGCCAAAAGTAGATCAAGAATTCTCCTACTTTATAATAGTCTTGTGCGCATAAACATTGATTCTTGGTTTGTGTCTACTCTTGGATTGTGTTCCACCACGAAGCTGTGACAATTATGCTGGGAATTACAACAGGGACGTACCTACAGTATTTGGCACCTCACCACAAGAATATTTATTTCACCAATTTGATTAAATAAAAAAAACATTTACTGAACATATATGGTACAGCATAACTATTTTCACTGAGCCAGGCATTGATGGTGGTATAGTGTAACTGATCACTACATGGGTCCAGACATTGACGTGGTAGGCCTCTGCCCTTTAATAGCCTTCCTGTGCCCCTAAAAACTCATGCATTAGTTATTTCACCCATTCCCGCACTCCCTTACCTCCCTTGCAGAATTCATTGGTCCGGGGGGGCGGCCAAGCAGACGTCTGTATGGCCTGACGGCTGCCTAAGGCGCGCGCACAGCTTACCGCACTTTGTTAGGCAACTCTTTTCTGCCCAGGGTCCTGTGAGCCTGTGATAGTCCAAATCTTTGTAAGCAATATCTTCTCCCTAACCGAAAACAAATAGATGAAATAAATATAATACTGGTACCAGGTACGTCATCGATGATACACGATCCAGCGTTGCGATCCGTAGCAGCCACTCCCTCTCAATTCCGTGCACATGATCGAATTTAAATATTTTTTAAAAAAACTGCAGTCTTCAAGGGAAGACGCAGTTTGCCAACGCAGGTCCGGAAGGGGTTAAGCTAGAATTTGTCGGCTGAAGAAATATAACAAGCTACAATACCCTTTAAAAGTCTCAAAGAAAAAATGAAGTTAATTGGTGTCCAACATATTCTTTTACCGCAAAGTCTTAAGGTATGAGCCTTGAAATGTATTTTCATTGTGACACTGAGTGCTTCCCATTTTGGAATAAGGAATTCCACTTGAATGCTGCGCGACTTCATTCTTCAAGTGCCCAGCGCTTTATCTGGAGCCCGATTCTTAATATTTTGTGCGGAAGCTTCATAATTTAGTCAACCCACCAACAGGAAAAAAACTGGATACAAAAGATATTTTCAGCTTTTTTTCAAAGTACCGTATACATCTTTGACTATGGATGAAAGTTTTAGCTAGAATCAATTTGATGCAACTCCTTAAAGACATTTTTTTATTTTCTTTTAAAATCATATTCAGAAAAGTAAGATGTTTTGTATAATTAAAAAAGGACAAGTATGCACAGCTAGAACGAATTAGGAAAAATACCCCAAATTTGTATTATTAACTGTGGAAAACATCCTATTTTCTTGCGATTTTTATCTATTTTAGGTCAAACATTACAAGGTGTGCATCACTTTTTCCCCAAACTTAGCAAGGTGAGACTCTAAATTCAATAATGGTCAAGGATACCGAAACTACCACTTAAAACCATATGTTAATGAAAAGAAGACAAAAAGTTGGCTGTAACTTTAAGTTTTCACTGTAATCTGTAATTCTTTGCATTTCTTAACCAGAAGTTAAGTAAAGTGGGTAAAAAACGACAACCCCCCCAAATTTGAATATTAATTTAGAAAAAAAGAGCTTAAATATAAGACTACCCTATAGGAAAAAAGTTTTACTAGTAAATACTAATTCACATGTAAACTATTTTTTTCATTTTTAATAAAAACTAGACTTGGGCACCAGGGGGCTCCTCGTCTTCGACAAAAAAAATAAAATTCTTCATATTCCGCGAATATTCGCCCGTTCCTGTCTTCTCTTCGGGATGATATTCGTGACGTTCGTGTTCGTTTTTTATTCGTTTTTTTTTTTATTTCGTTTTTTTAGCGGGGTTAACGCGTATCCGGCAGGCAAGCTCGGCGCCAGGAAAAGTTTAAAAGTGTCGCCGTATGAGCAACTCTACTGGTCGCCAGCAGGAGGCCCAATGAGCACACTACCATATATGGCTAATATATTCTCGGACAGAATGCTGCCCTCTATTGGTATGATACATTGAGTAGCATTGTTCCATATGCTTAAAAATCCAAAGTTATTATGGTACTAAATGTATCTTACCAATAGAAGGCAGCATTCTGCCCTAAGATATATTAGCCAAATATGATAGTGTGCTCATTTTCATTTATTAATTATTCAAATAAAATATATTCCCATGATCCGCTGGTTTCCCCGTTGCAGCAGTTAAATGTCCGCACTCACGGACATTAATTCTGTCGAACTTGCCAAAACTTTTTTCTAATTAAATTGGGGGGTTTTTGATAAAAACTGTTAGAACGAAAGGGATCATGGAAAATATTTTATTTGAAATTAAATGCAAATGAGCCACTACTGCCACATATGGCTAATATATCTTTGGGCAGAATGCTGCCCTCTATTGGTAAGATACATTTGTAGCATTGTTCCATATATCTTACCAATAGAGGGCAGCATTCTGCCCGAAGATATATTAGCCATATATGGTTTTGTGCTCATTTGCATTTCTTAAAAAGTTTGCAAGTGTGTTGCCCCACAGCTTGCCACTCCGCCCCTGATATGACTTATACCCCTATATGCCACTCTGCCCCCCAGATATGCTTTATACCCCCCTGATATGCCACTCTCTCCCCTAATATGCCTTATTCCTCCCTATTTTCCACTCTGCCTCCCGATATGCGTTACACCTTCCTATATGCCCCCCCCCCATGACTTACTGATGCATCTCTTGTCTTGTCCTCCGTGCTCCAGACTCCCTGGTGTCAAGTGGGGGCAGCTGATGGACGCCAATGTCTGCAGCAGCAGAGGGCCGAAGTGCCTGCAGCAGCGGAGGTTGTCTGTGCGCATCATGCAGACGCCCACTGGCTGCCAGAGAGGAGGATCCAGGTCCCCTGCAGCGCTGCGGGGAGTTTGGATCTTAGTCTTGTAGTCCGACCTATATTTGAGGCCTGATTATAAAACGGTCTCAAATATAAGACGAGGGGTAATTTTCAGAGCGTTTGCTCTGGGAAAAAAACACGTCTTATAATCGAGCAAATACGTTATCTATTAGCGTGGGGGAACATTACTTGTTAGGGTCCTAACCCGGGGGGGTTCCTGTGCACAGCAGTCAGGGGAATCCCATTGGGACCCCTGTCATTGCTTTTTTGCACATGAAACAAAAATGATTTTGGTCAAATTTTTTGTTTTTGGTCCATTTGTTTTTGGACACCAAATTTCATTTAGTGCCCTTTTGGGTTCGGACAATGTACCCCGATGTTGGCGAGCCCTAGCTAATCCTAACATGGCTGTATTTTTTACCATTGAGCTGAATCAGTGGGATTGCTCTGTCTTTAAACACACTGAGACCATCTTGCAATTTAAAGCCCTCCCTGGACACCATTAATTAACCCTAAGATCTGGTCAACACTTCCAAATATACAAAAAAGGAATTAAAGCCTAAAATTGATTCAAGTATCTGTGATGCTGCTTCTTGTATAGGTCATCCCATCATTGCTATTGCCCGTGACTACTAATACTTTACATGATGTCACCATACATTTCTATGTACACACCCCCCATCAACGATTGACTGGCTTGTGCAGTAGATGGCAGCGTTTGCTTATTTTGATGGTGTGCATAAAACGGGTCCAGACTTCATACAGAAAATAAGTAAAATCTATTTTGTTTCAGTAAAACCAAAAAACTGGTGTTCGCAGGTGAGTTTAGCATTTAAACTTTAATGTCTAAACTGAACATTATGTAGTATGAAATTGGACCTCTACAATGGGCAGCTATTGTGAGAATAATGCAATGGTTTAACTAGACATGATTCAGGGACAGTAGAAATCCACTGGGGTTGGCCTTTTAAGATACATAAAGACAGGGACTTGAGATGTTCGCATGCAAACTCATGCATTATTGAATATGCTCCTGAATCCATTATGCAGTGAAGCCCGATTTGTAAAATTGATCTTGTTTTAATCCATTCTGTCAGTTATTCATCTTTACAGATCTTCAGACTTCATCTAGAGTACTGCGTGGAGTTATGGAGAGCACACGCTAGGGAGGATATAGATATTCTGCAAAGTACTCAGAAAAAGATCTATTTAAATTGTGAATTGCTTAAAGATTCAAAATGTGGAACTTGGAAGAGATAAGACAGATGTACAAGAGAGACGTATATATTTCTTTAAAAGAAGAGAAAAATTGGACGAGGTGTCATAGTCTAAAATTATCTATATCACCGGTATATGATAATGAATTCCTATTTATTTAACAGTGTATCTGTGACAACAAACTAACTTTTTTGTTATGCTATTGGAACATGATATATCTACACAAAGCTATAATGCTTAGTTAACCTGGATATATATATATATATATATATAATATATATATATATATATATGACAAATATTTTAACTACAAAGTTAACCCTGGACACTCAAAAGGTTTGGACTGTAAGCTCTTGTTTACAATAATTTACATCAATCGTGGCAAAGTGCTGATTTTAATTGCAATAGTAGGTTCATATTACCTAAACTTGACTAGAGGCTATTAATAAATATAAAAGGTAAAGTTTTCCATAAAAACAAATATCAATAGGTGGCGGATATCTGTTTTTAAAGAGCACAATTTCACCAGGTAATCGGTATGTTAAAGAACCTTCTGTTAAGTATAAAAAGGTAGATGGGGGAGGAAGTGGCGCAGCTTGTTTGACGGCGGTCTGAGAAATGGGGGTAGGACTTTCTAAGGTAAGGTTACCTTATCTCTAAAGCCTGATGTCATCGTCTTGCTGTTATTGTACTGTGTTTGGGTGGATATATATCATTTTAGAGGTGAGCACCTTTTTATTCCAGGTGCATAGCCTATTTTTAAGCAATGCATTTGCTTCACTTCAGCATTTAAGATGTTAAAACATTGAATGAATGTTAAAAACTAGTTTATTATCTTCTGCTGCAATTTCATGTGATAATGTCTTTGATGTATCCCTGTCTAGACCTTTTTTTTTTAATTTAGGAGGATCTAATTGTTTATGGCAATATGACACTTAAAGTCAACCCTTAACCAAAGTCTGGTTAACTCTTACCTTTCGTGCATTTATGGAAGTTAAATTTACATTTCTGAATTGTAAAGTCCCCTTTATGACACACTAGACACACTACAGCTTTTTGTAACTTTATCTTTAAAAAAACAAACCTTGAATCTGGGTTTTTTTTTATTGTTTTAGATTCTTTCTGGTGGGAGGAAGTTTTTATTTTTTTCTGTTTTTATTTTGACTTCTACTTTTTTACACTGCTCTCAGTCTTTTAGACCTCCGTTATATCTCTGTCAAACAGATGATACGGGTGATGATGTCAAGGTGACTGCATTATTATTTTTCATTTACTTTTTATTACTTTTTTTTTTTTTTTTTACTCTCAATCTACCTTAACACACAATGACCAGGAAACATTCCTCATTAAAGTATTTGTGCTCATACGGCAGGGGGTCATCAGAGACTTGGTGTCTCTATTGTGGGGACCACCATTTCTGGCAAAGTCAGCATTGACAATACAAGAAGGGATTAACTGAAAAGAAGTATGAATAACCGCTCCAAACTTTTTGACCAAAAAGTCCTCATCAGGGCCAAAAATGTACTTTTTGTTCAAACGACTGTGTATGTGATAGTTTTTATTTTATTGTTTAACTTAATCCCTACATTTGATGCACCCCCAACTGCAATATATTTATGTTTGTATCCTTTACAGCTTAAGACCTGAAAGGCCGTGCCCTACTATATCACTACCCTGGGCTTTTTAGAGTGGACTAAAGAAAATACTTTTATACTTCTCAGTATCTATTCTAAAAAGTTTGCAGTTTTATTATTTTTACTAAAAAAATGTTAGTGAGATGCCCTGGGGCCCTTTTAGCTTCAACTGCCCTCGTTATCTAGTATTCCAATGCATTCATGCCCCAGTGCTGTAAGTAATATGTTCTTCGAATAAATTACGTTTACACAGTGCTTTAAAGAATCAACACTAAAAAATGTGAAATGACAACTTGTATTTGTTTGTTTGAACCCACTTCCCCTATTTCAGTTTAGAAAGATAGTCAGACACGTTTGTGCGTCTAGCACCTGTCTTACTCTAGAATTACAGTGCAGGTGTAGAGTTAAGGGTTCCTTTCAATGGAATGCGATGGACCCCGAGGCCGATACTCTCGTCATCACCTCATCCCTCGCTGAGAATGCCATTGACCTTGAAAGGCAGACGTGTCGGCAATTTGAGAACTCTCATGCTGAGTGACTAATCATATCTCTTGAACAATGCGGTTTCCCTCCAGCGTTTTATCTAATGAAGAATCGCCGTAAAAAAAAAGTATTTAAGAGAAAAATGCTGTGGAAAGGTGTAAAGATCAGATTATTTTATTGTGGTAAATCATATTTCATATCAGTGTGTTTTCCATTATAATATATGCAATTATTCACATGGTCTTGCATAAGTTAGAAGTAAATTCCTTGCCTGAGCATTAGCTGTCCTAGCAATCATAGTCCCCCCTGCTCGATTGATGTTTAAAAGCTAAAAAGCTGCATAAAGCTGCTTAACAGAATACATTGGAAGGAATTATCTTCCTCTGCTGGGCACCATAGCTGGAAACCTCAAAGGTTAGGCTACCGGGCGCTCTCCCCCTTCTGAAGGAGTGGGGCTAGCCCCTTGATCGGTGTGGTTAGCCATAGCTGTGAGCAACGTCGGGGCTAGTTCCAGATACCGTTAAATGGTTTGGGAGTGGGCACAGCTAAAGCTGCTCCCCTACCCTGGGGAAAGCGGAGAGGAGAGCGACTCAGATACCAGGGTCAAACCCGGAGAGTTCCCAGGTATGCTGGACGCTGATAGATCTGTTCAAACTCCAGAAGGGCTCCAGAAGTCAAAATCATACTTATTTTAAAAAGAGGTTCCTTTTACGTGTCACAATACTTTATTTAGTTCAGTATAAAACTGACTGCTCACTATTTTAATAAGTAGTATTTACTATGGATTGTGTATAGTGGTAATACAGGCCCTTGAGGTACATGTGCGTTTTGAGGTGAAAGAGGGCCCCTAATGGCCTTATCAGCTGTTAATAATGTATGTTACCAATGTATGTAACCACCAGCATATATTCTGAGCAAAACTGTTTACATTTGTTCAATTAGTGAACGCAAGTCAGCGCCATTTTTAAATGCTCAGTAACAAGTTCCGAAACAGAACCATATAGATCACGTGGGAAGGTGCCGCTGTGCAGGGAGGCCCCAGCATTTTGTGCGGTGCCACCGTTACAAACTCTTACATCCATTATTGGAATGCCGTAATGCGTCTCTAATACACACACACACATATAAACACATATAAACAACTGAAAAGGGACTTTCCTTTGGGTGTGTAGGCCTTTACATTTCTAGATGACTCTCCCCTTTTCTTAAATGGGATGTTTTAAGCTGTTTGTTAGAAGTTGGCTTACTTGTATTAGCTTTTTTTATTTCGTTGTACATATTCTTTCACATAACTGATTTAAAGGTAAAAAGAACAAGTAAGCTATCCATGGAACATTTCCATATGATGCTCTTCAGAATATAAAATCATTTATTTTAAATTATTTCTGTAAGCTACATATTTCATAATATTTTCCAGTTTATTAAACCATTATTATACTTTTCCCTTCTTCTGAATTTCCTGTTTCACTTTGAGGTATAAACAATGTTTACAGGATATCGCTCCCATCCTTATCAATGACAGCTTGCTCTACCATTTGTTCCAGGTTGTGTCATGCTCTGGCTTCCATCCTGTCATACTTATGAATTACAGTGCAGGTGTAGAGTTAAGTGTTTCTTCCAGTGGAATGCGATAAACCCCGAGGCATGAGATTATACTGTAGGCATTATACAAACGACCAAACTACATAAGGCCAGATCATTTTAATTGAAAGTATTCATGGCTCTGCTTTGGCATAATTTAACCCCTTCATGCCCAATGACGTACCAGGTATGTTATGAAAAGATGTTCCTAGAGGACCATGACATACCTGGTATGTCATCTAGAATAGTGATTTCCGTGTCCCAAGATCCAGGTAATTTTTTTTTTAAGCCTTAATTAAAATTATATAGGAATACATAGTGGTTTTTAAACCAGGGCACGTTAATGAATATATTCATATTTTCATATTCATGCTAGCTGTGAAT